>CAIGQW010055764.1:2395932-2408853 GCA_903798125.1 Danio choprae | reverse complement strand
AAAAAAAAAAGCTGGGCCTTCGCTTGCTTACAGGCCGTTCACAAACACACACAGACTAAACCTCACTAGGGATGCACTCCATTGAAAAGACACACACATAAGCAATGTTTTCATGAGAGCAAATAAGGGAATGCACAGTTTGAGCTCTAACGAGGCAGCTATTTGCAGGACCTTAGGAAATTGAACGCTGCCCATTTTAAGGGTCTTTTAACTAGTTTAACACTGTATGCTAGAGAGAAGGAGGTATCCTTGATTGTACGTTGTTTGCTAATTTATTATGGATGTAGTTGAATGATCACGTGGTACTGATGCCGAGAGTTGAGCGAGGTTTTTATAGAAATGAATATTAATGTTGAGACAGTAACTTTTTAAAGTGAAGTTCAGTTTCAGACTGTTGTGAGTATGTAAAAAGGCAATGTGTAACTGCTGTGAATAATGAATGAAAGTACTACTGCTGCAATATTAACTGACGAGAAATGGAAACAGAATTACGTGTGTTGTGGATGGTGATGCCTACATAAATGTTTTAATAAATGTAGAATTTACAAAGCATTGTTACAAGCATTCACTTTAAAATAAATGCAGGGTTATTTTAACCCAATTCTGGGTATAATAAGGACTAACCCAACAGCTTGGTTAATTTTTAAAAAATTAAATTAATAGGACCAAATTTAACTCAATGTTTGGGTTAGTCCATATTTTACATAATTTCGTTTTAAATAACCCAGCGTTTCTCAGAGTGTTCTCTTATTTCTATGTTTGGGATTAACACAAGATTTTTTGTAGCTGTAATGAGTCCAAGGCCCAGTTTGCACATGGTATTATGATGAGAACAACCCAACATTTATACAGTGTGGAGTGCAAATCTGACTCTTGTCTACTTCTGATTTATTTTCTTATAAAGGAGAGTCAATGGGTGTGTGTGTGTATATAAGGGGGGGGGGGGGGGTATGCATCTAGAAGGGTTGGCTGTTTTGACTGTGTTTATGTGCCTTCTGTGCAGTTTTAATATTGTTTGTCTTTACCACGACCTAAATTCTCAGTATAATGTCAATCTTTTTTTGTTTTTGTTTTTTTGTGGCAAATTCTTTATATATAAATGCCCCTTTTTGGGTAATAACCAGCTGTTGTCTTTTTATTTTATTTATTAATTATGTTTTAGACTATAATTTCTCTGTTTTGTCTGTGTTGCGCATGAAAACCCTTTGTAATAAAAAAAAAAATTGTTTCAAATAAAAAAACTTCATAAAACAAATAAAAATAGTTTTTTTGATGAAATATGAGCAAAGATTAATGCCGATTTATCGCATCCTAAATATATATATTTTACATAATGTGTATTATATATATATTATATCTAACAAAACTATATAAAACTATTTTGTTTCATAGATATTTAAATTTATGTATAATTTGTATCATATATATATTTTATATCTAAATTTAAATAAATACTTTCTCAAATATTTGCATGCATGTGTATGTATGCCCATTCTGTCAAAACGAACTTTTATTTTGGATGCGATTAATCATGACAGATAATAATGTGTGTGTGTGTGTGTGTGTGTGTGTGTGTGTGTGTGTGTGTGTGCGTGCGTGCGTGCGTGCGTGCGTGCGTGCGTGCGTGCGTGCGTGCGTGCGCGCGTGTTTTAATGCTTTTTTCCCTCTGGATTTGGAGTCTTTTATTTTGTAATAATTACTCGATGATGAATCTCCTATTTCTGATGTTCTGTTCTTTAAAGCTCCATGTAAGTCATGTGAAAAGAAGGAAAGACTTCATACTGCTTAGCTGGACCTCAGAACTAAATTGCTGTGCTTAAATTAATACTAAATTAAATAATTGTAGTAAATTGCTATATTCGAAAATAAAAGTAGGAAAAAAAAGAACATTTTACGAATGTATTTGTGTATTCCTCTCTAAGACCTGTTTGAGAAATGATTTGATGATCTGTGTAAGGCCGCCTATGGTGCGTGGATTTCTATGAAGGTGACATTTGTAGCGGAAGCGAGGCTTTTCGAATCTTTGAATCAGTTGAACCGATTGCTTGTAATGATTCACTGTTTCGAAACCCGTCGTGCTGAGGACATCTGCTGGTTAAAGTCGGTAAATACAACAAAAACAAAGAAGATTGAAAGTGTTTTTGTTACATAATCTATGTCACAATACGATTAAATATAAATGATCTGTAGTATAATATGTAGTTTTTAATGAATTTGTAGCACAGACCTATAACGACAACGCTGACTGATTGAACGGTATGTTCAATGGTATGTCATAACACTTACACACGTGTTATGACATACCATTAATACCATTAGCATTTATTTAGATTAAACTGAATATTTGTGAATTTAAACTGACTGTTTTAACAGATTTGTGATAGATTTAGATCGGACATTTACATAATATACATTTATCATCAATAAAACCCATCTAAATCTATTCCATACCTTTTGATAGACTAAATTAATATTGTTGGTTCTGTTTTTAGCACAAAAAAGTTCATAATTTTAACCTGATATTTTCCCCTTTGAGATTAACATTATTATTATTATTATTATTAGTAGTAGTAGTAGTAGTAGTAGTAGTAGTAGTAGTAGTAGTATTCAAATACTACCGAATGCACGTGTCTGTTTAAATAAAATCCAAAATACCCAAATATGTTTGTCAAAACTGTGTAATCACAATGGGAGCATGTAGTTGGTATAATTGTTATTTATTTAAATACACAAATCTTAAATTTAAGATTTACAATGTAAATATTTTTGGAGTATGCAAACGTAGCATACACTTAAAGGGACAGTTCACGCAAAACTGACATTTCTGTCGTCATTTACTTGTTCCAAAGCTGTTTTGTGAACACAGCAAAAAGAGATCATTTAAAGAAAGCTGAAAACATGTAGACTTCCATAGTAGGAAAAACAAATAGTAGGGAAGTTTACAGGTTTTTGGCTTTCTTCAAAACATCTTCTTTTGTGTACAGAATAAAGAAACTCTTAACTGTTTATAAACACTAGATAGTGGGCAAATGTTCATTTTTGGGGTGAACTATACCTTTAATTCTGCTACATGGATTCACTTAAATACACTCGAAGCATTGAATCGACACAAAAGATTCGGACTCTTCATGAGCCAGTGTTCCGAACGCGCGAATCATTAGTGACGCGGAGGGAAAGATGGCGTCTGCCTACCTGACCCACAGCCAGAAGGTCCTGCGGCTTTACAAGAAATCACTGAGGCACCTTGAGTCGTGGTGTGTTTACAGGTAAGCTTAATACGTTTATAAATTGCAGCTTAGTTTGTCTGTATTCACTGTTTTCGTTTTTGGCCGCTCAGATATGATAAAAACGTCAGTAGGTCTCCGTCACTCCTGCCAATTCCTGCTTGGGGTTTAAACATATTCGTTCTCTGTCCTCCTGAACTATTGAATCTGTGTTAATTGCTAACAAAAATATGCTGCGGTGTATTTACTCAACGGAAATCGCTTTAATCAGATTATATTTAATCCAATGTGCAGTTTAGTTTCTCGTGTTCAGGACAGACGTTCGCGTGTTTGTTTAACGTTAGCCGCTCAATCCTCGTGTATTATCGAGATTTACTTGTTTGTTATTTGAGATCCCAAATTAACTTTTTTCACGCTGTCATTTACTGGGTTTGTCATTTTTGTGAAGTCCGTTTTTACTGCTCGTGACCACCAAAATATTGACTCGTATCTCACTAAACGGCTTTCCGAATGAGTGTGCAATACGCGGTTTGTCCTGTGGTGGCAGTGACGGTCGTTTAACTGTCTGATCTCTCTCGCACAAAATGTTTTAAAACATTACCATCTTTCCCTGACGAGCGTATGGTGTTTCATTTTGTGGGACTCACTTTTGGATTTAGCAAGTTTAACTACAGTCAAAAAGTGGGGTAAAGTTGGTTTTTATCCTCGCACGTTCGTTCATTTTTGAACGGTGACAATTTGTGACCGTACAAGTTGTACCTGTATAATACCGTTAAAAGTACCTATACTGTACTTTGAATATTTGGTCTGAAATCACAAGTAAATATGACTTCAAAACAACATTAGTATTATTTAATTGACTGTGAACAATGTTGTACTTTGCTAGGCATTGGCTGCTACTGTGATTTCCCTATTTAGAATGAGCAAAGATTACCTTTCTTAAATGATATTATTAAGGAGAGTCCGAATGTGCGAGTATAGAACCAACTTTACCTCAGTCAGTCAAAGTCTTAACCAATCAATTAAATATTCATCAACCTTAAACTGACAAATTGGGTTAAAGTTGGTTTTGTATTCAGACATTCTTTTTAATATAATCTCAGAAGAGTATTATATACCCATTCTAAATAGGCAAATCATATTAGCAGCCAATGACTATCAACAACATTGTTGACAGTCGATTAACTAGTGCTAATGTTGTTTTGAAGTCATGCTTGCATGAGATTTCACGCCAAATATTCAAAGTAGGGTGGTAAACTATAGGGGCTATATTATGTAAGTATATAAGTTGTCACTGTTAAAAAATGAATGAATGTGCGAATATAAAACCAAACTTTACCTCTAAAATACAACATGATCTGCACGTGTGACCCTGGACAGGAAAACCAGTCATATGGGTGTGTTTTTTTTTTTATTTTATTTTAATTTTAATTGAGATGGTGTCCAAATACAGCAATGAGACATTCAAAGCATCCAAAAACATTGTCAAAACAATCCATGTGACAGTCCAAGCAGTTCGACTGTTATCATAGAAAGCTCCAAGAACTGTTGTGTGCACCAGAAAACCTTTTGTTTATAAACCAAAGTTTATTTTTTAAATAAAGGTTTGTAATTTAGTGGTTTGTAATTAGCTTGGTTATTTTAGTCAAAATTTAAAAGGTAAAATTAAAATAATATAAAATCACAAGTCGATTTTAAAGCATTGATGTTGACTAATTATCATTGTCAAATTAGTCGATTATATAGACAAATGGTGGCAACCCTACAGAAATGAGTAAAAGCTGATTTGTACTAAACTGAACTTCAACTCTGAAATCTGGACTTTACTAGAACATGTTAAGCTGCTTTGACACAATCTACATTGTAAAATGGGCTATATAAGTAAACTTGAATTGAATTGAATTTGTTTGCCTAAATCTTCCATATTTTATCAGGGTACGCTACATTGTGCGGCTGACTCTAATAGCAATATGTGTGTTTAATTGCTCGTAGTAAATACACACCCAAACGACCTGACCAGAAAGAAGACGCTGGTGATGTTTACATATACGTACATATAACACAATTTTAGATTTTTATGCCGCACACGTGTTTTTGGAGCTTTGTTTGATTACAGTTAAACCACTAAAGTCACATTAAATGTTCTGACAATGTTTTTAATACCTTTTCTGGATGTTTCTGGACAGTTGCTGTCTATGGAGGATGAGGTAGAGCTCTAGGATTTCATCTAAAATATCTTTCTTTGTGCTGTGAAGATGAACGAATACCTCAGGGGTTCGGAACAGGACAGAATTTTCATTCTTGGCCGAACTAATCCTTTAATTTGGGCTAGTTTTAGTAATCTTGGTAACCTCTTACAGTTGCATTCCTTCTAATTTCACCAAACATGCTAGAGTAGTAAAAACAAAGTATGCTTAAAAATGTGTTTTTAAATGTATGCCTTTATCAGTTAATAATTTTACCAACTTCATCAGTCCATCTTCTGCTTAACTATTCATAATAAAATATATAATTTGTCTGTCAGTCCTAAATCATGGTTAAGCTTGGTTAATGTAAAGTAGTTTTGTGTTGTTGTTGTTTGGTTTAGTTTTTTAGAGAGGGACATATTAAAACGCAGAAAAGTTTTCTTTAAATCATGAAAGCCATTTTGTAAGAAATAGTACTAAATAGTTCATGAAGAGGAGAAGAATCTACTTGCGTAAGCATATATTGTATGTTTTTCCAATATTATTTAGTTTGCTCTGTAGTAGGTTGTTTTTTTTTCACAGCAACATTAACCTAACAATGCTAATGATTAGCGGTCAATCCAAAAGTAAGTGTTTGTCTTAACAATACTGTTTCACACAGAGTTTCTTTTCTCTTTCAGAGATAAATATCGCTTCAATGCATGTTTGCTTCGAGCACGCTTTGATGAGAACAAGGATGAGAAGGACATGGTGAAGGCCACCATGCTTCTGAAGGCAGGCGAGGAGGAGTTCTGGTCCAATCAGCACCCGCAGCCATACTGCTTCCCCGACCAACCTGGAGGAACATCCTACGAGAGATACGAGACTTATAAAGTAGGTGACATGATCGAATGTATTTTGTGGGCTCTCTGTGCAGTTTTGTTGCAGTTTTTTTCTTAGTTTACAGCACTGTGCATGGTTTATATAGTTTACTGTGCACATTTCTGCTTCTCTAGGTCCCCAATTGGTGCCTTGATCACTGGCATCCTTCTGAGAAAGCCATGTACCCTGATTACTTTGCTAAGAGGGAGCAGTGGTTAAAGCTGCGGGCACAGAGCTGGGAAAAAGAGGTATGCGTGTCGTGACATTCTGCAGCCATTGGAACATTATACTGGATGCTTCGCTTTAAAGGATTAGTACACCCCAAAAAAATTAAAATTGGAGTTATTGATTACTGATCCTTATGTTGTTCCAAACCATTGATGCATTCGTTCGTCTTCAGAACATAAATTGAGATTCTCGTGCGGAGAAAAGGAACCAAAAACATTGTCAAAACCTTCGATGTGACTTCAGTGGTTCATCTGTAATCATATGAAGCTCCATGAACACTTTTGGGCACCAAATAAACTTTAAATATGACTTTGTTCACTAAATGTCTTGTCTTTTGTGACGGGTTAGGGTGTGCATTTACTATAGGCAGTACAACATATTGCCTTTAAGTGAACAGTGCAACATGCGAGCATTATATTGCCTGTAAACACTGCACCCTCATCTGATGTAGAAGACAACTAAGTTGTTGTTTTTGGTTTTGCACAAAAGTGTTCTTGAAGCTTTGTATGATTACAGTTGAACCATTGAAGTCATATGAAACCTGTGTGGAGCTCTTGGATTTCATCTGAAATATCTTAATTTGTGTTCTGAACATAAATGAAGATATCAGGATTGGAACGACATGAGGGTGAATAATTAATAATACAACTTTCAATTTTTGCCTGAACTAAAGGTTTTAATGTTTGCTGGTGGTCTTTATCAGATTGACGGAAGACTAAAATGGATCAACTAATTTTCCAAAGATGGATTAAAAAAAAACTACACTGTAATACACTATAATATTACAGTGTTTACATTTGCAATGGCATGTCTGAAAATTCACAGAATCATACAGTGCATTTCTACTGTAGGAACATTTTGAGAATGCAATTAAATGCTGTGAATGTCTGCCTGCGCAATGCTTCACTTTGGAGAATACAGTAATATAGTGAATAGAAAATTTACAGCAACATTGTATAGTTTTGTGGGCGACTTGGTGGAGCAGTGGGTAGCACAATCGCCTCACAGCAAGAAGGTCGCTGGTTCAAGCCTTCTAGGATCAGTTGGCATTTCTGTGTGGAGTTTGCATGTTCTCCCCCTGTTGGTGTGGGTTTCCTCCGGGGGCTCCGGTTTCCCCCACAAGTCCAAAGATGTGCTATAGGTGAATTGGGTAAGCTAAATTGGCCGTAGTGTATGAGTGTGTATGGATGTTTCCCAGTGATGGGTTGTGGCTGGAAGGGCATCCGCTGCGTAAAACATATGCTGGATAAATTGGTGGTTCATTTCGCTGTGGCAACCCTAGATTAATAAAGGGACTAAGCCGAAAAGAGAATGAATGAATGAATGTATAGCTTTGTAGACATTGTATGATCATGTGAAAACAACAAATCATTTAAGCATATTATTAATCATCATCATTAATCAGCTGTACAGTTTAATAAAAATTATCCATGCACGACGTTTCATGTACATAATTAAAGACACAACACTGAGCCTGTTCTCTACCTGATTATTCTTAAGCAGACAATGAATATGGCCACTTAAACATGTGCTAACTCACTGTCCTAGATGTAACTTGGATCTGTAATGTTCAAGGCAAACTTTGTCAGAAGTATAAGTTAAGTTTTAAAGAAATAGTTCACTGATCTTATCCTTAGCTCTTCCTCGTGTGGTTTTAAATCGTCGATTTTCTTTCTTCTGTGAAACACAAAAGAAGATACTTTGAAAAATGCTGGTTACAGGGACCAATCGATTTCCATTGTAGGAAAAAAATGTAAATCAGCGCGTCTCAGCTACCAGCATTTTCCAAAATCTCTTATCTTGTTCAACCAAAGTAAGAAGCTCAGAAAGTAAAGAGTGAGTAAATAAAGAATGTTCATTTTTGGGGTAAACTATCCCTTTAAGCTGGAAATAACTTTAAGTTTGAAGTATGGAAATATGGACAGACTCATGTTTAGTGTTTTAGAGTTTATACATGAATAATCCTAAACTGGAGGACATGACCACTGAGCTTAACCCATCAACTGACCCACCAAGAAAAACATATTTGGATTGCATTTCCTCCTAATGTCGCTAGTCAACACACTCAATATTTTTTTCCCCAACACATCCCATAATTTCTAAAATATCAGCCTCTGCCAAATGGTAGATATGTCAGTTTATGGTAAAGGTACCGGACGAAATACAGTGCTCAGCATGTATGAGTACATCCCATTGTGAAAATGAATATTTCTCTCCATTTCTCAGTCAATATGGGTCATATATATGGGTGCATTTGAAGAAAACAGATTTATTAAACAGATATATTTATTAAAATATTTTAGTCACAGAATATCTTTATAAATGGAAAGATAATACATTTAAATTTATCCAAAATAATGCAAAAAAAAAAAAGACAAACTACAAAATTTCAACAAAATTGTCTATATTTTTTGTTTCTCTTGATTTTTGCTATGTTTGAAATTTGTCTTTAATATTTTCCCCTAACATATAAATTTAGGCTACTAGTTTTTGATCCATTATTGTAAGTTATTTAGTTAGATTAGCTCCAGATTTGGCTTCAGTACTGACTAAACTAATGTATATGCACAAATATAACAGTGTAAAGCTTCCTATAGGAAATATTCATTTAAATGAGAGATTTGTGGGGGTGTACAGTACTCATATATGCTGAGCACTGTATACTATGAAAAATCAGAAAATGTGAAGTGTAAGACCAATTTATTTAAAAATAAATATTGAAAATAAAACATTTTTGAATACTAAATCAGCATAACATATTTCAGATTCTCATTTAACTTGTTTTCTTGTTGTTGTTTTTTTACAATAAAACCAAAATCAAGTGTAGTAGTGCAACAGGGCATTTTATTTTATACTTTTTTATAAACCAACAATGCTGTGTGTAAACCATCATTTAAAACAGTAAAAACATGGTCAACCGTTTGGTACAGCAGCAGTCAAAGGGTAAAAGTCACATGTTATCTCAGAATTATGGTAATTATGAATTCTGTAAATGGGTAATTATGAATATCCAGTGACTGTGCTGGAAAAAATTGTGCAAAAACACTCCAACTTCAACATGATCGGTTCAGTTTCAGTCGCCATTGTTTGTTGTAGTGTAGTCGTGCGATTCAAAACAACAACAAAGAAACTCAACACTCTCTGCATGAAGGTTTCATTGACCCTGACAGAATGCAATAATTGCTCAGAGAGGCATTGGCTAGATATGTAACCTATGAAGTGAGCTGTGGTGTTCTTCTGATAAATTGTTTTGTTGTTTTTTTTAGGTCCAGCAGCTGCAAGCTGAAACCCCTACTGATGGCCCCAAAACTGAGGCTCTGCCCCCAGCCCGTAAGGAAGGAGACCTCCCACCTCTGTGGTGGCAGTTTGTCACTCGTCCCAGAGAGCATCCCATCTGAAGATGCTGGTGTTGGGAAGATAATTCCGAGATGTCTAAAACCGTTCAGTTTTGTCAAACAGCACTAGGAGCTCAATCCTTAAGAATTAAATAAACTATTATGTGATCCACCTCTCTTGTAGTCATTTAACGCCAGCTTATTCATTGACAGATCCTTGCTTTTTGGGGGGGTTTTTTTGTATTTGCAATACTTAGCATGGGTGACACGGTGGCTCAGTGGTTGGCACTGTCGTTTCACAGCAAGAGGGTCGCTGGTTCGAGTCCCGGCTGGGTCAGTTGGCATTACTTGAATTGAATAAACTTAATTGGCCATAGTGTATGTGTGTGAATGAGTGTTTCCCAGTACTGGGTTGCAGCTGGAAGGGCATCCGCTGTGTAAAACATATGCTGGATAAGTTGGCGGTTCATTCTGCTGTGGCGACCCCTGATGAATAAAGGGACTAAGCCGAAGGAAAATGAATGAATACTTTACAAAAATTAGCCCGTTAGCTTCCTGGCTCAACATTTAGTGGTGAATTTGTCTTTGATTAGTTTCACTGAATACAAGACGTCTTATCTCATGTAGTTTTTCAAGTATTTATTTCTTTATGTTGACAGAATCAAGCCGAGTTGCTTCTTTTGGCTTTTATTGAAGGCTCCAGCATAAAACGGTCTCAGTGATTTGTTCATCCGAGTCAGGACATCATCTCACTTTCAGGTTCTGTCTCAAAACCATCAGTTACCCAAATAAGTCTCACACCAAAAGACAAATCAATAATACATGTAATGTGTTCATCTTTATTGGACAAGCAGCAACATTCTCCACAAGGACGTTTTCTTCGATCACTCTGTAAAGTAAGTTTTGTGAATTTATCATAAATCTATATAAAATGAATTCGATTGATTGTTAATGACATTAACTGTGATTGGATCCTAATGAACTGACTTTTACATTTGCACAGACAAAAAACGGATACATCTGATAACATTTCAAGAGTTCACACTTAGCTGATGATTGCTAAGTAAGAGCGAGTTTGGGGCATGCAGTCCCGGGAGAGAGCCCTGAGCTCCCTCTCGTTTCATCAGGTGAGAGGGGGGGTCTGAGTTCAGGTTGGTCTCGAGAGTTCCCCCAGTGTTTAGTTAAGAAAGATGGGAAGGAGTAGGGGTGAATGGATGGTACTCTTTATGACCAAGATGGCTAATGTAAGGAAATCTGGCTATTTACACGTATTCAAATTAATCTGGGTGGTGTATCGTGTCTTTGCTAATGAGGGGTCAATCGTAAGAAAGGAAGGAGTAGGGGTGGAAGGGGGGATTCTTCAAGACGAAGATGACTAGAGTGAAAAACTCTGGTTATTTGTAGTGTGTCGGTATTGGTCTGATTGGTGCAATAAACGGAGCTGATGCGATGCCAGCCGTGTTCAATCCTAAGCACGTGATCCTCTCGAGATTAGTTCATAAATAAACTTCACTTAGTGTCTCGTTCTTGTTGTCTATTTCAGTGATTTTAAACTTTACAGCTGAACAAAATGCAGCTGTTAACATGATAAGGAGATCATGAATGGCAGTTGCATAGATCACAGTTATCAATTCCAGTTCCTGGAGGGCCGCAGCTCTGCACAGTTTAGTCCCAACTCTAATTAAACACCTGATCAAACTAATTGAGTCCTTCAGACTTGTTTGAAACCTACAGGTAAGTGTGTTGAAGCAGGGTTGGAACTAAACTGCAGAGCTGCGGCCCTCCAGGAACTGGAATTGACACTTGTGGCATACATGAACAATGTTAGATGCAGGGACCACTGGCACTTTCTGGCACTGGGGTAAGATTTATGAGACGCCGGAGTGGACAAAAGTCAAGCGAGCGCAGAGAGACGCAGAGTGTTGGTAAAGAGTTCGTGAATGTTCCTCCAACAGCCTGTGGCAGTACTCCATGC
Organism: Danio choprae; assembly: GCA_903798125.1. NCBI lineage: Eukaryota > Metazoa > Chordata > Actinopteri > Cypriniformes > Danionidae > Danio > Danio choprae. Next base: position 2,397,044 of record CAIGQW010055764.1, on the reverse strand, counting down.
TGTTAAAATGTCGTGATGCAATACATTCTTCATATAGTATCACACAAGTGTTTAGATCAATAAAGTATCTATGTATATCGTTGCACTGACATGTACTGCAGTGCAACAAAATAATGATACATAATATTAGATGCCCCCTAAACATCTTGGAGAATTAAATTTTAAATAAAAATGTTTGTTAAATCTCTCTCGGTATGTCAACACTCTCTCTCTCACTCACACTCTCATTCAATGCATTTCAATTCAAACTGCTTTATTGGCATGACAAATGTAAAGTGTTTAATGTTACAAATGTTTACATCACAGAGAACGTATGAAAACAAAGCATTAGCAATAATAACAATGACAGTAATGTTTAATGTCTCTCGGTCTCTCTCGCACGCTCTCAGTCTCTGCGTTCGCTTGACTTTAGTCCACTCTGGCGCCTCATAAAGATGTGCATATTGCTTTGATGGTGACGATGGGTCATGATTATGTAGTAAACACATCTGTGCTTACTGGACTGAAGGTCGCAAGACTATGTTAAGATTGATTCATAAAATTACTAATTGTATATATAGTTCAAGTCAGAATTATTAGCCCAAAATTATTAAACTATCCCCCCCCCCCATTTCTGTTTAACAAAGCTTTTTTTCAACACATTTCTAGACACAAGATGATTTCCTTCATCCTTGCCATGACAGTACATAATATTTTACTAGATATTTTTCCAAGACACTATTATTCAGCTTAACTAAGTTAATTAGGCAGGTCATTGTATAACAGTGGTTTGTTCTGTAGACAATCGAACAAAATATTGCTTAAGGGGGCTCATAATAGTGACTTTAAAAAGGGTTTTAAAAACTGATATTCAATATTATATATTCAAATATACTAATATCAGCTTAAAGTGCAATTTAAAGGCTTAACTAGGTTAATTAGCTTGGGATATATTTGAAAAATAATTAAAATTTCAAATGTCTTCCAAAGGAGATTGGAATTGAATGTTTTTAATGTGTAAAAGCTGCTTAGTTGCCAGAAAGGCAGATTACACTGTTTGCATCTGTACAAGTCGACTTGTCCAAATAACACATATACTTAAATGAAAGTAATGTAAGATGTTGTGAGGAGAT
>CAIGQW010055764.1:2306175-2325932 GCA_903798125.1 Danio choprae | reverse complement strand
GTGAGGCCTCACCATAATATATATATATATATATATGTGTGTGTATTATATATATTATAGTATTTGCAACACTTTGTTAATGAATCCTTATTTTTACTATAATAAACGATGGTGTATTGTAGTATATATATCCAGTAGTTGTAGAAAACAGTAAAGTGTTAAGTTGTTTATATTAAGAGTTGTTTTATTACCACAGCAACGACATAATTACCACAACAGATTAATAAAAGTAGGGCTACTTTACTATATGATGGTGTTTACTATAAATTACTACAGTGTTTTTTATTTTTCATGTGGAACGTCAGAAAAAACCGGCAAAAGACAATCAAACACATCTAAATCGGTACAAAAATGTTTACTCCTGAGTGCTGATAAAAATATGTGCACTAATTTTTATCAAAGTTGACCACATGGTGACACTATAGGCTACGCAACTTTACATTTTAGCTAATGGGCTAACTTCCTTTACGTTTGCAAAGCAGGTGAGTTTCTCAAAACCCGTCGTGAACAATTTATTAGCCTACCAGCAAAAGCCTTTAACTTATGCTTATTCAGGTTTTTGAGCCATCACAAATCTTTGTCGTCACAAACAAGACAGTCAAAATGCTTGTCAATACACTTTAAAGGTTTTTTGCACATAGTAATAGATTTTTTAGAACCGTATTGTCCCGAAGACAAGCAGTTTATGTTAAATTGGTTGTTTATGAGAATTTTGGGATCTTTATTTCCAGTCTTTTTGTTTTATTTACATATGCAACTGACAAAACACCTGCAGCTCATTACTTTATTCTGAAGCGCATCAGCTACACACACTGTCAACACTCTCTCAACGGGTACATTCATGATTCCTTCAAATGTCTATATATTTTAACTTCTAAAATGTAAGTTTTCTACCAGTCATGTTTGTCTTTCTTTCTGTTTTTAGTTTGTGTGGCCAGCTCTGTTCGTTTGAGGATGCCTCGTCTTCTTCGCTGGGTAAGTAACAAAGATGGTTTCCCTCATAATTATTACCTGGCTTTGTGCATAGAAAAGTCATAAAAGATATTCCATGACTTCATGTTGTCTTTTTAACACAGTAACTGTATCACATACTGTCCATTTTTTGCTGCTTTGGATACTTTAAGAGAGCCTGCGAGATGTGGATCAGACAAATAATGATAATGGTGAACAATAAAAAAATAATTATGGAATCTTAAAGGGTTCTGCTATCATCACAAGCTGAAGAGCACTGTTTAGGGAATGTTTAGGACCAATATGTCCTATAAGAATACTATATTCTAAAATGGCTATAATTTAAAATTTAAAGCATTACAATGAGTATACAGTAGAGGGCACACAACTGGTTGATTAACGCTACTCTAAAGGTTTAACGGGGCCTCACAGTGGCGCAGTGGGTAGCACGTTCGCCTCACAGCAAGAAGGTCACTGGTTCGAGCCTCGGCTGGGTCAGTTGCCGTTTCTGTGTGGAGTTTGCATGTTCTCCCCGTGTTGGCGTGGGTTTCCTCCGGGTGCTCCGGTTTCCCCCACAAGTCCAAAGACATGCGGTACAGGTGAATTGGGTAAGCTAAATTGTCCGTAGTGTATGAGTGTGAATGGGTGTGTATGGATGTTTCCCAGAGATGGGTTGCAGCTGGAAGGCCATCCGCTGCGTAAAAACATATGCTGGATAAGTTGGCGGTTCATTCCGCTGTGGCGACCCCAGATTAATAAAGGGACTAAGCCGAAATGAAAATGAATGAATGAATAAAGGTTTAACGTTCATTCACGCACTGTGAAGTTCATTAAACATCTCACAGCAAAAACTGGGGAGTTGAAACTTCGATGTTAAATCTTTCGGAGTTAATTTCAACTCTCAAAATGTAATTTTAACACATATAATGTAGAATCGTGTCAAGTGTTGGAGTCATTTAAAAGAGTTGATTATCAGAGTTGCTTTAACTCCTACGAGGAGTTATGATGACACATTTCAAGTTAGTCTGTCTCTGAGAGAAATCGTTAACAGCATGGTGTAGTTTTTGGCGGTAAGGACATTTTAAGCTATTATATTTATTCAATTATGATATATGCATAACAGTTGTTTTAACACTTTTTGGGAGTCAAAAAAAAAACAACTCTACCTTTAGTGTTATATTTTTATGTAATTGTATAATGTTAATTTAACTCCAGAAAGTGTGGAGCTATATAAACTCATAACAAGTGTTGAAATCAACTCTGTGAGAGTTAATTCAACACTCGTCTTTTTGCTGTATGTGCACTTCAGTTCATCCTACTTGAAAAAGTAGTGTAGTAGTTTATAGTAAATACTATAGTTTTTTTAAACCATACTATAGTTAAATACTTGAATTAGGTTGCAAGTATTCTATATATAGGATTCAGACATACTGTTTATTTCCCAAATTACCCTACAACTGTAGTGTATATTACACTACAATACCCCAAGTAAAGTAAAAGTACGCTAGCAAAAACAAAAGCATACTGTATTATGTATTAGGTCACTATAGTTAATACTGTGCTGTAGTATTCATTAGCAAAGTGTTGTAAATACTACAATACATACAGTAAAGTGCACTTTGATATGGTGTGGTTCAAAAACACTAGTATTTACTATAAATCCCTATAGTACTTTATCTATGTGTGATGACATATTTACAAAAGAAAGCTTAATAACAATGTACAGAAGATATGCTTGACAGATTGTGAAACATTTTGATTTTACCAGTATTGCGATGAATTAATCCCTACATTTTGGAACTTACAACTGTGTAATAGAGAATCAGTAATATACATTTTGAGCAACAAGAGCAAGTACAGCAGACAACCAACTGCATGAACATACTGTACTGAACATTCACAATTTGTTCATTAAAAGGAGAAATGGGTTATATGATGTGCACACGTAAGCAGATGATTTGGAAGATGCTTTAAAGGGATAGTTCACCCAAAAATAAAACTTCATCATTTACTCATTCCTTACTTGTTCCAAATCGTTATGAGTTTCTTTCTTCTGTTGAACACTAAAGATATTTAGAAAAATGTTAGAAACCTGTATTTACTATGGAAGTCGATGGTTACAGGTTTTCAGCTTTCTTAAAAATATTGTCTTATGTATTTAACAGAAGAAAGAATCTCATAAATGTTAGGAACCACTTGAGGGAGAGTAAATAATGACAAAATTATCATTTTTGGGTTAACTATCCTTTTAAGGATTAAGAATTGTCAAAAAAAAAACCTGTAAATTAATACCAGAGATGAAGGTAAATTTCTAACTTTTGCATATGATAGTAATGTAACCAACCCAGGCTTATTCTGAAAGTGTACCACTATATACATTTCTGGAGAGCGCCAATATACGTCCCAGGAGCTACTTTTTTTCAGTTTTTGTTTTCACGAATCCACCTTCTGTGTAAGCTTTTCGAGATCTCAAATTTCTCTCGAGTGCCATTCGCGCCTGCTGTTCTCGCATAAATCCACCAGAGGCCTCTGACGACCTATTGACTGACCCAGCCTCCTTCCCTGAACCCAACCAATAGTGTTTTCAAAAGCAGTGATTGACCAGCGCCCACCACCTTCCCTAAACCCAACTGACAGTTTAAAAATGCAACCCAGAAAAAGAAAAGCCCTCGTCTGATTTTTACCACGTTTTTCAGGATTTACCACATTCTCACCCTGTTATTTACTTGTTTATTTTATTTTTTAGCTTATGATTTTGTCTTACCTGCTTTCTGGAACTGTTCTTCACCAGGTCGAACCCCTTCGTCGTGGTCAACTCCTCTCTGCATCTCAAGTTGGCCGATGTACATGGCGAGCCACTGGACAAACTGGTAACACTGGGAAAGCCGTCCATATGGAGGTAAGCGGTCAGCTGTTAAGCGCGAATAGGAATGGTGTCATACCGCCCCGTAGGATTCGTTTTAAAGACGAAATGCAACCATACGTACTTCTACGTACGTATGGCTACATAATTCACGATCTCCAGAAATGTATATAGGACTACGTTTTCAGAATGAGCATGTATGAGAATGTAACCCCTAGTTAATAGGTACTAAAAATAATTGCAAGTACAGAATAACAATAAGAACACAGTTATTAAATACATTGTAATCTTTATCTTTGTCATCAATGAAAAAAGATGTTCTACATTATATGTAACAAGTACACAAATACAGTATGCATGTACAAATACATTCTTCAGCTACACAGGCTTAAAAACAAACAACAAAATATTTAAAACTAAAGGCAATATTTATAAGGGATTATTCGATTATTCACCCCCAAAAAATTCTGGTATATTTAGTCACTCTTTACTTGTTTCAACAGTAAGAGTTGAACACAAAAGAAGATATTTTGGAGAACGCTGAAAAGCTGTAACCATTGACTTCCATAGTATTTGTTTTTCCTACCATGGAAGTCAATGGTTACAGGTTTTTAGCTTTCTTCATAATATCTTCTTTTGTGTTTATTCATTCATTTTCCTTTGGCTTAGTCCCTTTATTCATCAGGGGTCGCCACAGCCAAATGAACCGCCAACTCATCCAGCATATGTTATACACAGCGGATGCCCTTCCAGCTGCAACCCAGTACTGGGAAACACCCATACACACTCGTATACTATGCCCAATTTAGTTTATTCAATTCACCTACAGCGCATGTCTTTGGACTGTGTGGGAAACCGGAGCACCCGGAGGAAACCCACGCGAACATAGGGAGAACATGCCAACTCCACACAGAAATGCCACTGACCCAGCAGGGACTCGAACCAGCGACCTTCTTGCTGTGAGGCGACAGTGCTAAACAATGAGCCACCGTGCCGCCATTTTGTGTTCAACAGAATAAAAAAAATCATAAAGGTTTGGAACCATGTGAAGGTGAGTAGACAGTAATTTTTGGGTGAACTATCCCTTTAAGTCATCTAAACTGAAATATCAACTGAACGACTAGAAACATGAATGAATTAAATCATTAAGTTCAGAATCCACCAACAAAAGTGCATAATCAAAACAAAACAATAAATGGCAAACTGTGCTCTGACCCATACCACATTTCAATAAATAGATCACAACATATACATAAAATATACAAAACTAAGGGGCATCATAATAAATCTTATGTACATTTTTAAAATTACTATGTTCATGAAATTTAGGGGGAAAACATGTTCAATTTCAAGAAAAGAAATATTCATTCATTCATTCTTTTTTGGCTTAGTCCCTTTATTAATCTGGGGTCGCCACAGCGGAATGAACCGCCAACTTATCCAGCATATGTTTTACGCAGCTGATGCCCTTCCAGCTGCAACCCATCTCTGGGAAACATCCACACACACTCATTCACACACATACACTACGGACAATTTAGCTTACCCAATTCACCTGTACCGCATGTCTTTGGACTTGTGGGGGAAACCGGAGCACCCGGAGGAAACCCACGCCAACACAGGGAGAACATGCAAACTCCACACAGAAATGCCAACTGACCCAGCCGAGGCTCGAACCAGAGACCTTCTTGCTGTGAGGCGATCATGCTACTTACTGCGCCACCGTGCAGCCAGAAAAGAAATATATATATATATATTATGTACACTATTACACAACAGCTTTTTTGTAAAAGGTACACTGGAATTCAGAGTTGAAACATAAATTTCTACATTTTTAAATTTCATTTAATTTTAAAAATTTACATTTCAAGTCAAAGAATACACATTATCATTGTTTTATTCACTAAAAAGTACTGTACCAACTTTTCTCCTTATCTTTGTTTAATACAAGCAAGCAAGAATAATTCAAGACATCCTGTAGATTCCCATTAAATCAGCTCTCTGAATTGTAATCGTTATAGTGGGCTTACTGTAGTGATTCAGGGTAAAGCAACAACATGCTTTTAAAGGGGATATTATGCAAATATCACTCTTATAAGGGGTTTAAACACAGTTGTGAGGCAACATTGCGTTAATATAGCCAGCCTCTAATGATAAAAAAAAAAAAAATGTATAATCACACTTCATAAAAACAGTGTGCAGAAACACTTTGATTGACATTCTCCCTTTGTCCATGTCTTTAGATGGGGAAAGTCCTGCCCATTAGTGACAATCTCTCCCTTCCTAATTAGCACAGACAGTGAGAATTCCAGTGAGAGAAGTGAAAAGTAGCCATCCACTATTAGAGTTTTAGGACCATTCCTGCAGAAGTGAGGCATTATAAATGTTTGTATGATGCCGGCGACTGAGGCATTATAAATGTCGAGAGTTATAGATGTCTTCTGAGCAACATCTTTTGACAGTTTTTCTCACAGGTAACATTAGTCCTGTTTTGAATCTGCTGCTATCCTGACACAGAGGTTTGTAGCTCCGCCCTCTTTAGAAAAGAGCACGATCTAATTGGAATTTAAAGCGACAGTCACCAAAATGGCACAATTAGGATCAAAGCCTAATAGGGTCCGTTTCAAAGAGTTGTAAAGCATTGTTTGTGGGATATTTTGTGCTGAAACTTCATGCACAAACTCTAGGGACATCAGAAACTTATGTAAAAAAAAAATAGGCATAATAGGTCCCCTTTAAACCTTATTTACTCCCTTATTATTTTCAAATGTAAAATTGATTGTAAAATCTTCAGTCAATTAAAGTTTTATAAGAACAATGCTACATATATTTTTGCATTTTTACTTACACCACATCAAAACACTTTCTATACATTTACATAAATTGTCCTTTGAGGAAAATCTGGGAAAAAAAAGCTTATGTATCTTCACTTTTTGATCTCCAGGATTTAAAATTGACAGCTGTATTTCCTGCGTAACACAGTGTCGCCAGTGAGGCAAATATCTGAAAAGGAAAAGATATAGAAAATGATGTTTAAAATATAATATGGGCTACCACAACAAGTTGTTAATAATGTAAAACACACGCATACAAATCTCTCTACAGTACGTGTGTGTTTACCTGATGCTATCGAGGAATTTAAACAGGAATATAATCCAATAGCTATGACTATAGAAGAAGAGCATTTGCTAAACTGATCAGAGAAGATGCGTTTCATACCGTTGATGCCACCCAACAGATGAAGTAATAGCGCCCTCTAATGGCCACATTCACAGATATTGCACCCATCACAGCTGCACTCAGGTACAATACAGTGGCACTGCCGTTAAAACATATTCCCTGTGAATGAAGAAGACATGAATGAAGAAAAAACCCAAAACATCCGTTGAATGCATAATATTTGATTCAATACTTTAGATACTTTGCGTGTGTGTGTACGTGACATCAGAACACAAATGTGTATAACGACATGGGTATGTCACAGGTATTATTACAGGAAGGTGGTGAATTCTGAGGACATTGCTGATGTCCTCATTTCTCAAAAAGCTTATAAATCATATAGAATGAGTTTGTTTTAGAAAGTGAAACTTCACTCCGGTTCCTGTGAGGGTTGGGTTAGGGTGATAGAAAATGCAGTTTGTACAGTATAAAGACAATGAAAGCCAATGCAATGTCCCCACAGTTCCCAAAAAAAGTGTGTGTGTGTGTGTGTGTACTTGTTTTTATATCCCAGTTGGGACTTAAACCTGAATACACACTCACGGGGACTTGCGTCACCGGGGTGACCAAAATAGAGACCCCATAGGTAAACATACTTATAAATTACACAGAATAAAGAGTTTTGATCATGTAAAACTGCAGATTGTTTTATGCGAGGGTTGGGTTTATGGGTAGGATCAGGGTAGGGGGATAGAATATGTGGTTTGTATGGTACACTGTCAGAAATGAAGCTGTCACTGAGGCGGTACCTTTTTGTACCTAAAATGTCCATCATGGTACCTCAAAGGTAAATGTTGGGAACATTTGGGTACTAAAATGCACCTTTGACGTAATGTGTACTTTTTGAAAAGGCAAAACCCCAGTGACAGCATTACGTCTATCCCGGAGTCCCCACCGGGATATAGAAACAAGTGTGTGTGTGTGTGTGTGAGTGTGTGTGAGGAAACATTTAGGAGACTACTTGAAAATTCTCAGTTTCTCTGTGTTTACTGGATCTAATAGGTAGAGTAGAGTAAAATATTAACAGGGCATATACAGGAATCATGGGGGTAAATTTAATACATTTTAAGACCTCATCGCCACTTTATCAAAAGGGACCTATTATGCAAAAATCACTTTTATATGGTGATTTAAACACAGTTTTGTGGCAACAGTCTGTAAAAATATCCAGCTTCTAATGGTAAAAATGTATTCATTTTATTTTTTTATAATCACACTTGATAAAAACTGCAGAAACACTTTGATTGGCATTGTCCCTTTGTACGTGTCATTAGAGGGGGGAAAGCCACACCCATTAATGATGATCCTAGTCTTGTTAGTCTTGTTTTTGAATGTGCCACTATGCTGACATATAGGCAGTTTTAGCGCCGCCCTCTTTTGAAAAGAGCACAATCTCATTTAAATTTAAAGCGACAGTCACCAAAACGGCACAATTAGGATCAAAGCCTAAAAGGGTCACTTTCAACGAGTTATAAAGCATTATTTGTGGGGCTGAAACTTAACATACACACTCTAGAGACATCAGAGACTTATTTTACATCTTGTAAAAAGGGGCATAATAGGTCCCCTTTAACCAGTAACATCAGTTAAAGTATATTTGCTAGATATTGATTGTTAGAAAGCACAACTAACAATCTTAGCTTAACTCTTAGTGATAACTCATTTATCAGTGCAACATAATTCAAAAGGATGGGAATGAAGCACAAGATAATTATTTGAGTGACTACTCCTGTGCATAGTTTACTAGAAAGAGAAATAAGAAACCATAATTAGACCATTAAGCAAAACAATAACGACCCTCCATGGACTATTCAGGTTCCATAAACTATAAGGAATCCCATTAGTGTATATACGCAGTGATTCAATTCAGGAAAACCTTTATTACCTAAACATGATGAAGAAAATGTTATACCTTGGAAATAAAATTCAAGATGACTTAATACTTTTTAAAGGCCTTCATTTTCTCTAAATTGATTTATCAACTTTTAATACTTTTCAAGACTCATTTGCTCTTTTATTTCTTCAAAATGTCAAATATACATAATAAATATAAATAGTTATTTGTTATAAATAACAATTTCTCAAAAAATAACTACTGTATTCATATTCATATACTGTTTTTAAATCAGGGTTATTCCACCCAATATTGCTAACTTAACGCTTCTGAAGTACATTTACATTTAGTCTTTTAGTAGACACTAACAAGTGAAGTTAAATTTTGGTACAGTGTCATCTAAAAATGCCTAAAACATGGCGTATTTTTCATTATTTTCACCATTTGTCTTTTTATGCTTTAAATTACAATATTTTTATGTGTGGTTTATTTATAAACTAATTTTGAGAGGATCACGTGCTTAGGATTGAACACGGCTGGCAACGCATCAGCGCCGTTTATTGCTCCAATTACACGAATACTGACACTACAAATAACCAGAGTTTTCCACTCCAGTCATCTTCGTCTTGAAGAATCCCCCCTTCCACCCCTACTCCTTCCCTTCTTCTGGCTGGGCGGCACAGCGGCCCAGTGGTTAGCACTGTTGCCTCACAGCAAGAACACCACTGGTTTGCCCCTCACCAGGCCGGTTGGCGTTTCTGTGCGGAGTTTGCATGTTCTCCTCGTGCTCACGTGGGTTTTCCCCGGTTTCCTCCCACCGTCCAAAGACTGTCACCATATATAAATTGACTACTCCAAAATAACATCCTAAGAAATATCTCAAGCACGTTCACAGCAGGGGAGTTCTCGAGACCTACCTGAGCTCAAACTCCCCTCTCGCCCTTCAAACGGGAGGGAGCCCCGGGCTCGAGGATATTCTGAGCTCAGGGCTCTCCCGGGACAGCATGCCAAATACGCTTTATTATCAATCATCAGCTAAGTGGGAACTCTTGAATTAAAATTTAGAAGAAATGTCATCAATAGTTTGCAGAACAAACAAAAGAGATTTGAAAACTGAAATTTCTGTCATCATTTACTCTCTCTTCCCTTATCACAAACATGCTTGAATTTATTTCTTTTTTTTCTGTTTAACAAAAATAAGTTATTTAAAAAAAATGTTGGAAACTGGCAGCCATTGACCTCCGTAGTATTTTGTTGCTCCCTACTATAGAAGTCAATGTTTACCAGTTTCTAACATTCTTCAAAATATTTTCTTTTGTGTTCAACAGGAAAAAAATCTCAAAGGAGTAAATATTGTGCAAATTTTCATTTTTGAGTGAACTATCCCTTTAACTACAAATTGTAAATACAGGGAATAAGTATTGAACAGTACTGAACACGTCACCATTTTTCACAGAAAACATATTTCTAAAGGTGCCGTTGACTTGAAATTTTCTGTGGATGTTGGTAACAACAAAATAAATCCATGTATGCAAAGAAAACAAATTTAATTCATTTACAAATTAAGTTATCCGTAATAAAATGAAATGACGCAGGAAAAAGTATTGAACACATGAAGAAAGGGAGGTGTAGAAAGGCAGTGAAAGCCCAGACAGCAGCTGAAATCTCTCAGTAGTTCTCCAGCAATTCTCTGCCTCAGTGTAAATGAATATTCGCTGCTTCAATGCAACATCTACATTATCAGGATGATGAAGATGAAACCAGGGTGGACATTTTAGCAAGACAATGATCCAAAACATAGCCAAGGAAACTCTCAAATGCTTTCAGAGAAAGAAAATCAAGCTGTAGAATGGCCCAGCCAATCGCCTTACTTGAATCCAATAGAAAATACAAATTAAAGATCAGATTTGATAGACGAGACCCACAGAACCATCAAGATTTTTACACCCCATTGAAGTCTGTGGAAAAACTCACACCTGAGCAATTCATGTGACTTTATTTTCCATATGAGAGGCGTTTTTGAGCTGCCATCACCAAAAAAGCCTTTTATATAATGTATTAAATGCATTTCAGTAATTCAGTACTTTCCCCTTATGTAATTTTATTGTTATTACACATAACCCATTTTTCAGATTTTTGTTTTGTTTTATTTTTATGTTTATATTGAAAATCTGGTTCAACTCCATGTCAACAGCTCCTTTAGAAATATTAGTACTAGGAAAAAACATGGCGTGCTCCATACTTATTTTCCCTGCTGTGTAAGTATTTATTTAAACATTAATTTGTGAAGTTTTGAATTCAGTTAATATCTCAATGTTCAACTTCACTCACCAGAATGCTCCAAGGGATCTGCGTTATCCTGATGTGGAGCGTGATCAGGTATAAGAGGAAGAGAACGACGGTGAGCACCCAGTAAAAAACTGACACAAACATTACCCAGCGCAGACCAGGAACATGCAGGTAGTCCGTCCCACCAATCAGAGTCCACACCAAAAGCCCGAACACCTGAGGGTGAAGATGGAGCACAGACACACATAAGTGGATTATTTCTTTCACAAAGCAGCACAATAAAACTGACGGTAAAAAAACAACAACCATAAGAAACAATAAGTCATGGCTTCAGTTTCCAGGAAATACAATAATACATCAACTGATAAATGATGTAATGTAAATATAAAATGCATGAACTTAAAATAAATTTTAAGTTAGTTTATTTAAAATTTGACAGGGCGGTATTGCAGCACAATTCCCTGAAATGCGTCAAACACACACTCAAAACAATATCTGACTAATAAAAATACTAATATATAACATGATAAACAAGCAAAGTAAAACAATAATTAAAAAACACCAAACACTACAAGTTATCTATACATCAATTTTAGAGCACGAGGAATAAAAGAGAGTTCATGACTTTTAGTTTTACTCATGGGTATAGCAAATGTCTTATGTCGCCGAAGAAGCTAGGATGACACTGGAGCCTTAAAGAGCCCCTATTATGGGTTTTTGAAAATGACCTCCCATGCAGTGTGTAACAGCTCTAAGTGAAGTGAAATATCCAGCTAAGGCTTAAATCTGAAAGTGCACCGTGTTTAAAACTATTGATTCATCTATAAAAGAGTCGACTCATAGTGGTTTGAATGAATCGCAGCGATAACGAGTCTTTAGCCGTACCGGCGTGACGTCGATATGGAACTCAAGCCCCACTGCATGCAAACCCGGGAAAATTGAAACCCCCCGCCCCGCCCACAAACACTGTAGCAGATCCCGGTTGAATCATGTCGCCAAGACGCTGTGCTCTGAAGGGTGAGGGAAAGTTAGTGTTATTTTCCCTACCCAAACGTTAAGAGGCTGTGAAGAGTCAGTGGTTGAAGTTTATTTTTGCAAAAAATACAGCCTCAGCCTTGTGCTGTGTTCCCGTAATTTTTCTGACGAGTGCTTCAGCACTCTACGCGCTTACAACAGGGGATTCGTCGGCCGTTTGTTAAAGGAAGGATCAGAAAAGACTATTGATGTATGGGACTTTGTCAGAGCTTGACCGGAACTTTACAGTATACAGTTCATGGATCAGTTTCTTCCTCCATTTCACAATTGTAAGTAAGTGTGATTAAAATGGTTGCCTCCTTGTTTTCTCTAGCTTGCAAATTATGTATTTAATTGTCTTTTGTTACTTGTAACCGCTTGTACTGTATCTGGTTAACTCTTTCTATTCTCATATCATGTCTAAAACCACGTTGAAAACGCGTCGCGTGCTGCTTTGTTTACGGATTTAAATACGTTTGTGAGCTCGTGATCAACTCCCGATTGTCGTTGCTACGGCCACCGTCAGCTGTTCCTACACACGTGCTGCGGTCAAGTTTCAAAATAGTTCAGCTTTTGCCGCTGTGTGGATTAATACTGAATGTGTGTCACTGTTTTTACTTCTGATTAAGAATAGAGCAATATGCTGGTGTTAAACTGCATTGCTTTAATGCACTTCTGCATTGGGCTCACACATACTCTCTGCACTCTGACTACTTGTTGATAAGCCGTGCTGGGCATTTCTCTCTGTCTCACGCTGAACCCACTCGACCAATCACAACAGACTGGGTCATCGGACCAATCAGCGACAAGCGACCGTTTACTTTAATTCAGAGTGAGCGACTTCTGGCGACCTCCGTCTACGTGAGCGACAGCGACTGTTGGTGACCAGGTGGGCGTGTCGAGCGATGCGACAAAGTTCAGAATCCTTCAACTTTATGCAAATGAAGAGCGACTTTCTTGAGCGGCAGCCAATAGGAGCACCAGTAGAGCTCACGTGATCCTCTCTCAGCTCATTTAGAGGCAGGTTGTATTCTCAGTGCTGTAGACCTACACAGACCTGCGTTTGCAGCAGGTCGCCACCCAGAGCGACAGATAGCTACAAAGTCGCTGCTAGTGTGAATGAGGCATTAAGGCTGATTTATACTTCTGCGTCAAGCGCACGCGTATGGTCCAGCGCAGCCTGTGCGCGGTCGCATAGCCCTCGCCATAGCTGACACTAACGTACACTTTTCCAAAAATGTAACTACACGTAGCACCAATGTGTAGCAAGCTATGTGATTGGTCGGCTTGGGTAGCGGTGACAAGTGTGGGGGGTGCTGAGAGCCATGAGCCTGATGGAGCGAGTGTTTACTAGTGTGGAGTCTAGTAAAGGAGCTCCAGATGCAAACTTGTGTGTTGTGTTTATCTTATAATTAAAGTTGTTGCACATTCGCCGGTTCCCGCCTCAGAATGAGTGAGTTTTAGCTACTTGTACATTAAGGTAGTGTTCAGAAAAAATAAAACACCCGCAAAGAAACTCGACACAGAGAAATATAAAAACCTCACTGCCAGCTAGCATTTCGGAAGGGTTTTTGCAGAGCAACACAAACAGCACGCAGTGTAAATGCATGACTACGCGCAAGACAGTCGCCGTGGGTCACGCCAGTAACTCGACACAGACGTATATACCAGCTTTAAGGCAGGAAACAATGCAGTGGTGATAAACTGGGATTGAGTATTTTATTGAGAGTACATATGGTGCCTTCCTCACGCCTTTCACTCAGTATTGGAAAAGTTGAAGTCGGAATACCTATTATCCGATTGGATCCTCTCTAACTCCTCAGAGAGACCTTTAGGTAGTCTGCCAGAGACTGGACTGGCATACTCAAGAACTGGCCGTATAAAGGTCAAGTACACTTGAATTAGAACATCACAAGGAAGACCTGCTTTTTTGGCTTCGCAAAGATAGTATATCCTGTGACGCACCTTTGAAATCATGGGATGCCCACGATAGATCAGAAGATATTTGCACACCCAGCAATTTACAGGTGGAAACTCTACTAATTGCTTGTCCTGAGACGACAGGAGAGGGAGGGGAGGGAATGTTGACTTCTCTTTTGGCACTTATTAACATATCCACAGTCTTAGCTCCATTCATAGCTCCATTCATGGGTCAAAAGTGACCCCTGGTTCAAAATGAAAGGAAACCTAGTATGGTGAAAGCTTAAAGTCCATATAAGGGATGTCTGATTAGCTCCATTCATAGTAACTTATGAACGCAAGTCCATGAAAGCAAACTCATGATCACCAACTAATATTTTAGGAGCTGTAAAAAAGCCCCACATTTTAGCAAATAAAACAAAAACAATGGGAGTTATGTGTGATAAGTAGCAGAACCAGAGCCTATTCACCACTGCTTTTTAACACCATATTATTCTCCGGAGACTTCCCGCCCTCCCTTTCCTGTTATATGCAGCAAAGAATTTCTTGCAGTGTGTTTGATATGACAGGAAAAATGATTCTGGGTCTAGAAGACTGAGCTGGCTGTAGATTATGCCGGGGAAAGGAACACTCGGATTTGACTCAGAGCATGTGGTGGAAGGAAGAAGAACAATACGAGCTGAAAGGAAGAGTTTGTTTCCCAGCTGTTTTGGTTGGTCTCTTCCTCTGTTTCCTTTGTGAGCAATATCTTCACGAACAACACAAAGTCAAAAAGTTCAAAGTCAAAAAGTTTTGTTTTTCTATTCACTATCACAGTTGCAAACATATTTGAGTATTTAACCTAAATAGAGGTCTGAAAAATTCTAATAACTTTTACTCACATTAAGAGATGCCACATTGAGTTGTTCTTTAGAAAATAAATAGTATGTGACTTTTTTGCAGGTTAAAATGTAATACGTTACAATTTTTAACCTGTCTTAATCTTTAAAATCAAAACAAAACGAAAAAATAACAACACATACTTTCATATTACTAATGTGAAAGTATGTTATGATATTTTTGCGTTATGATAGAGATAGATTAAAGATATTTCCCAACGCTGATAAAATTGTTAAATCACGTGACTTAAATAGAACCACATCATTAATTATTTATATAACGAAATAGCCTATAGTAGTTTACTTACGATTTCTCCGACCATCAACACACCAGAAGCAGAGCGAAGGAAGTTCCCATCATACGCTAGTTTGGAGTGTGACAAGCCTAAACTCTCCAGATTGGAGCTTCTGCTGGTTCTGTCAGCGCTGCTGCTGTCGATGCGGGACTCGGAGTCGACCTCCATTCTAACGGAATTACAAAAAACACCTAGTCCAAACGAGCCAAGAATTAACCACTTGTTCCAAAAATGAAAGGAAACCTATTACGGTGAAAGCATAGTCCATATAAGGGATGTCCGATTCGTGAAAGAATTGTTCTATTGAGTCGGATCTTTTCAAAGAGTCAGTTAAACCGATTCAAATAGCATTCTGAATTCATGTTTATCTGAAAAAAGCTTACCGGGTTGAGTGATTTAATTACGTAACAATGCATCACCTCGCAATCACTAATTGAATAACACTTGTAAAAAAAGACGAAATATGTCATGAATCGAGAATAGACGAAGTTGCCAGATCCGCGCCAGTCAGAGTATATTAACTTACCTGCAGTCATTCACAAGATGCGAGTTGTTGATGTTAAAAAGCTTCATTGTCTGTCACAGTATGGCAATTTGTCTCGTGTTAAGACCATGGTTAAGACTCGAAAACTATAATATCAAAAAACGAAAAGACAGCTTAAATAGGCTTAGTCTTGATATTAAAAGTTCCAAACTGGGTTTTCACAATGGTGCCTACCTCTTTGAGTTCCTTAACCTGTTATAAGTGATTATTAAAATAACATGATTTTAATAAGAACCTTTTTGCAGTTTAAATGATCATTAATGCAAGGGAAAGACTCCGATGCGAATAAAGAAGATACATTTTACGAGATTACAAAAAGATGCCTTTATTATATATATATATACTGTTTAGTATGTTCTTATCGATGCCGCGCAGTGTCGATACTTTATTCGATTAACACTACTAATTTGTTATGTTTATTCTCTAAAAAGTTAATCAAAAATCAAAATGTAAAAAAAAAAACATTAATAATTTATTCATGACTAAATGTTTTAGAGCTGTAGACGTGTGCAGGATGCTCCTCAGCCACAGCCAGTCAGACAGCATAGTTCCATCAGGGTGCTCGAGCTCTGTCTGATGACGACACTGCTCTTTCGTGATTGGTCAGGCTCACGCGAGAGCGATCACGTATTTGTGTATTCTGAGCTCAGCAGATGCTCGCAAATTTGTAATACTATTATTCTGTCTGTCTGTGATCCCTTCGATTTTGTTCTGATGTTCTTGTATTGTCAGTTCAAGCTATAAAAAAATGCTCGCAAATGTATACTCATAAATTTATAAAATGTATGGGATTTTATAACAGTTAACCCCTTTACATACAACAAGTGTAAAGATTTTCTAAATAAACCGATGAAATGTAGCCATAGATCAACTACTGTTTTTTAAATAATAAAAAATGTAAAGATTATAAACCTATATCTTGTACAGCAGTTATATAAAATACGGAATGAAATGTGTTTCTTTGGCCTATATGGAAACGTCTGAAGCGTCTGTGTGTATCTGACAAAAATATCATCTAATTTACTTCATCTGTGGAAAACGAATACAAACATATATAAAATATATATTAAATGTATTACTTTGTTTAAATAATTAGTTTTGTGAGGGCTACAATTTGTGCGCCTATTAAACAGGCCTACCATTTTCAGCGTACAGTCATTTTATTTACTTATCATAACTCCTGTGCATGTACCATGGCATGGTCAGATAATAACATATAGGCTAGTTAACTTATTTGAATATTTGTTTATTTGTAATTCGCTAAAGGTTTTAATCTGTGTGAAAATCAGTATTTGGATATATATTTTTTATAAATGACATGTGAAATCCTAATTATGCTTTTTTTATTGTGTTGATTTGCATGTAGGCGATTGCCATATCAGTTTTGTTTATACAGGCTAATGCTATTAATTGAATACAACAGTGATTCCAGCAATTTTGCTTGCTAGTTTGAGAAATTACCTTTACCGAATGATTTAAAACGATTATAGCCGCTTAATGGAAATTATGTATTTTAGTGAGTTCATTAAAAGCATCCTTTATATATAAGCTTAATTATAAAAGCGGAAATTAATACTCAGCATTACGTAAAATGCTTGTAGGGCCTGTAGCTTACCACTTCGGCTAATTAGGCTACATCATGAAGGGGCTACTTCATGAAGTAAAATAATTGTTCGAATTCTTAATACATTTATATTATATATACATTTACATCTTAATACAAAAATCATACTATTCAAGTCGTTTGTCAACGGTATGCATATTAATTATTGTTACTTTGTCATCGCTTGATGTAAGAGAACCCAATGCTTCCTGACGAGGTTAAGCAGCATGCATTACCTGCATCGTGATGGTTTTTCTGTGCTCGTACTGTAGCTTTTATATATGAAGGCATGAGACAAAAGAATACTATTCATTAATAAAACCAACATTAATGACCTGTAATTTTTTTTAATCTCCGCTAATCATTCCAGAATGCCACAAGAGGGCAGCAGATCCACAGTACTGAAAGCTCTGTAACTGAATTAGCTGAAATAGACTCTCAAAGGCCAGCATTTCCCAGAAAATACAAAGAAAATAAATAAATACTGAAATGTCACAGCACGATTTCTTCTTTTATTTGCAATATCTCATTTTCACACACCGTTTCGTCTTACTGTTGGATTACTGAAATATTATTTAAATGGAGCAGCAGTCAGACAGTCTTTACATAACTCACTGACATAACTTTGGTATGTACATTTACATTCACTATGGATATAACCTCCTAAATGCGCTTTTCGGTTATAATGTATATAACACTGTCACCATAAAGCTATTATTTGATGGCTGGTAGACCCCATCCTCTCTGCCAGCTCTCTACATCAAAGGTTTGCTTTCACTTTGTTGATCTGATTTTTTATTTATGACTAAACAAACCTGAAAATGCCATGAAAGCATCTTGGCCAGCTGTGTTGCTGTACCCGACTTAATACAGCCTGTGTGACAGGCAATATCAGCGAATAAGGCTCTAGATATAGGGCTCTAGCTTCTGAATCAAAACAATATAAGATTTATTTTATACGTCCATTGTTAATACACCATTCAGATTTTCAAATATCACATATTACAATCATGGAAAGGAAGATGAGAATCAGACCTACAATTAAAAGAAAATAGGTATCATTATTTTAGTAGAAACATTTACAAATAAATACACATAAAATGCTAAATCTTTTTCATTTAATCCTTGATATTTGTTTGTTTATCAGTAGACATTACATCTAATATTATTTATTATATATAATACTTAAAATCAGAACTGCAATAAAAAAAGGAACATTTATTTTAGTAGAAACATTAAATACACAAAAAGTGCTTAATCTTCTTTATTTAATCCTTGATACTTGTTTGTTTATCAGTAGGCATTCCATCTGATATTATTTATTATACATAATACTTTAATATATATATATATTAAATGATTCCCTGTTGACAATCATGCCAAAAAAATAAGATGTCCACTGCTCAGTGCCCTGCGTGTGGCCTGTTCTTCTCAGCAACCCCTGTTTATTAATTGTTGTTCACAGCAGTTGCCATGTAGTCAGTCGTAAAGGTTATGCTTTCGATAAATGCACAGTTCCAGCATTTAATTAAGTCATCTTAGGAGGAGACATGCTGTGAGACTCAGGCAGGGATAATGCTTCGGAGGCGGCCATGTTAAAGACGCATCCGTTTACGCTATAGTTTAATAGAAATGTAAATATGTAATGGGTAAACAGAAAGGTGAATATAAATAAATACATACAGAATATATTTTTAATATTACCTACTACATTACATGATTTATTATTATTACTTTTTATAGTATTATATTTACAAAGATAATAATTAATGGTCAACAACTGAATTGTAAGTCTTAATTTGAGAGGAGTCTATAAGCATAGTTTGTGTTTTTCTAATGTTCTTTATATTCCGGAACAGACCTCATGGGTGTAGCAAGGTCAAAAGTTCAATGTCACTTACTTGCGCTTTGTACTTTAATTGTAGCTAATGGCAAAGTCAGAATGTGCTTTAGCAGCGCTGTAAAGATCGTTAATTGATCATCCTAATGTTATTCAGCTTATCTTTATCACAATATATTAAATATTTTCCCCTCAAATTGAATATTAGTTTTAAACAATAGGATGAAATCAAGGAGAAAGGACCAGACTTGATAATTCTCTGTGTTTATTAGTTATGCGTTTGAGTAAAATGTTACAATTAGTTTTATTCTGTAAAGGTCTGCTAAAAATGTTTCCAAATAGGACATAAAATTGTCACGTTTCTTCCAAATATTGTCATATTTCCTCCGAATATTACATAATATTGTCACATTTCTTCAAAATATGACATAATATTGTCACATTTCCTCCAAATATGACATATTGTCACATTTCTTCCAAATATGACATAATATTGTCACATTTCT
>CAIGQW010055764.1:2283945-2301357 GCA_903798125.1 Danio choprae | reverse complement strand
ATATATATAATTTTACAGTTTAGAATATGAGTTTGAATGGAATTAGAACATGCTGAGCAGGTTTTGTGTGTTGGATAAACATCTAAACTGGGTGTAGCTCATAAATGATTGCACTAAAAAATGGTAAGTGGTTTCAAATCAAATTTGGGTAAAATATGAACAAATAATGTTTGGGTTAACATTTGGTCAAAATTGGGTGTAAATATAAGGTTAAAAAAATACCCTATAGCAGGTTTTTGGACATATTTTACACAAATATGCATGTATACGATTCAGATAGCACAAAAATATATATTGAATGAATGCAAATTGCACACAAAAATATTACACACACATATATAAACAAAACTAATGTAATGTGTTTGGTTAAATCTTTTGGAATTTTCATTACACCACACTGAGTTCCACAAAATCAACCTTTCAGCTCGTAAAGCAAGAACTATTTTAGAAACCATAAAAAAAAATAAAGATACTTTTAAAGAAACTAATATTTATTTTTCTGTCCTACTAAAATAAAATAAAAAACAATAATAATATAAGCTCCAATGACTAAAATAATAAATATATTGTTTAAAAATTTAAAGAAATGTTTTCAGAACTTTATAGAAATAATAAAATAGTAACATTTAACTCAAACACTAAACTACTACATCCATTAATTTACGCCCTGCACCAATGTATTTATATATTAACAAAATTAAGAAACCACTTGAAAGTTATTGATTTAAATGTAGATAGTACATATAGTTTATCTGTATATATAGATTTATCTAGATAGATAGCTATATCGATATCTGTATGCGTGTATATGTGTGTGATAAATATATACATATATATATATATACTTTATTATATTAATAAAATATTAAATCGCAGTTACTAGTATTATCACTTTATAAAAATGTTATAGATGTTTGGTGCAGATAAAAAACATACACACTTAAGACAACAGATTTTAAACTAACATGCTTTGACATGTTTTTCATAATTCAGTGTGCATACATTTAAAAGAAAGCTACATCAATCAATCAATCAATCAATCAATCAATCAATCAATCAACCTTTATTTATATAGCACTTTACTACAACCAATGTTGACCAAAGTGCTTTACACAAGTAAAAACAAATTATACAGCACAACAAAAACATATCTGCAGTTCTCAGAAATCATAAAACATAGATACATACAAGAATTCATCCATGTTTTCTTTTTGTTTTTTATGGTACCAATAAAACATTCCTGGGAATCTCTCTGATTTGAGTGTCAGTGATGTGGCTGTGTAGAAGTCAGGGCCCTCGGCTGGGGCCCGTTTCACAGTGCTAATGTATTTCACTCAGCTCAGTGTGATCCACATCGCCGCAGGTAATCCATGTCAGCTGCCTCATTTATACTGGCCTGATACTGGGGACCTGCTCACAACGTTACAATCACTCAATGTGTCAGGCCAAACCTACACTTTTAAACACATGCCAATGTTTTACGCCAAAGCTACATTATAAACCTCCACTCATTTGATTTTTATATTTTTATTTTGCATGTTCATGTTCATAAGTACCTACCGTTGTGAATATCTGAATGCATCCTTGTGGTGTACTTTAAATCTTGAGAGTACATAAAAATTCCAGTCTGTATTTGTAAAAACAGATGCTTCATAAATATAATTGTATACAAACAATGGAGTCGTTTGCAGCCCTCCCATCAGCAACAGTGCATGAGAATAAATAGCAGAATAAGAAAAGCACACAGAAGATCTGATTGACAGTTTTCTCTATATATTATTCACACACAAAGCATTATTAAAACAATCTACAGCTGTTTAATATTTCTCAAGGCTTAGTACGGTCTTCAAATGCACCTATTAATTATAGATTCATATACTATACAGTATATGTTTCTTGCCACTGCCCTCTGCCCGGCCCCTGCCCTGCTGAGCATTCAGAGCTCAAATCTATTCTCCTAAACGCCTCCCTGCTGCCAGAACAACACACACACACACACACACACACACACACACACACACACACACACACACACACACACACACACACACACACACACACACACACAAACACACACACACCATTGCACCCCACCCCAAAATCCAACATCTTCCCTATCCAAACCCAAACAAGCTTCCCTACACTAGGATAAATAAAAACGGGGAATTATTTAAGCCAAATAGCATCACGGGAAGCGTTAATCAACCCAAATACAATGCAACAAAAACAAAGCTGGAATGAGAAATAAAAATGGCGGCGTTGGCTGTGGGAGATGGGGAGCAGGTCTGGTCTGTGGTTGCGTCGGTGGATTACTCTCTGACACAGAGAGAGCATATCTAATCAGCATTCCTGAAACCGAGCCGGGGTGAGAAAATAGATCCCAGTCTTAGTACGCCGGGCCCCCTGCTGCGCTACCTGTCAAAGCCAATATTTCCCCTTCAGCTCCCCACAACAAGACCGCATTTACCTCCTTTCATATATTACCCATCATTCCTGCCAACAAAACTCAGAAAACCTACTTAATATGTTTACGAGATGTTAAGTTAAACTCGATTGACTATCAAACACAGAAGGCTGTGATTTAACGTCGGACATTTCGGCTAGACTGAAAGTATGCGTTGTAGTGTGTGTGTGTGTGTGATCGGTGATTTTACAGAAAAAAGGAGAACAAAATATCTGGGATATTTGGGAAAGTGGCGAGATGTTAGATTCACACACACACACACACACCGACATCGAAACTCAGCGGCAGATAGATAGAGAGAGAGTGAGGTGGCTAAATTTCATTATGTTTTGGCAGGATATTCCTATAACTTACTGGGGATACATTCTCTCCGTGTTATGCAGCGAAAAAATCATTTGCATTTTTTTTTCCGCAAGTGTGAAGTATCAAAGGCGGGCCCCTGCTGAGCAGCGAATAGACAGAGCTGGCAGAGGCATGAATTTTTCAGCAGCTTTCGCCCTCCCTTTCTCTCTCTTTCTCTCTTTTCCTGTCGGTTCAGTCGATACGCTGTGTGGACGAGAAGCCCAGGCTGCATGCGAACTAGCCGAGCTGCATCCCCGGAATTCCAGCAGCTTTGGCCGAACTGGCTACCTGAATACCAAAATTGAAAGTAGATGTGTAAATACAGTTCTTGCGAGTGTTTATGATTATCGGTGGCAGCAGATGTGATAAATCTGGAAATATTTCATATGTTTACCTCTCTTCTGCCACTTGGGATGCGCAGTATATGCCAGTTTGTTTTCCGTCGTTCACATTAATTAGGCTTCAGTTTCAGTCAAATCCCACCCTTAAGAGCGGGGTGAAAGAAATGTTTCGACTTTTGTAGAACAGAGCTTAGCAGTGGATTTTTATAATCAAGCGGGACCTGGAGACGTGGCCAAGTTCTGCATCTGAGTACAAGCGAGGATGGAGAGCAGTTGAAATAGGATGCAAAGTAAAAACAAAAAATGACATTCAACTTATTGATTTATTAATAATATATTTTTTCCCAAATCCATGGTGTTTACAATTGAAAATCAAATGGGGGGAGCTTTAGTGTTTTTTGTTGTTGTTGTATGTGTTAAGAGTCCTCACAGCAAAGCTTATATATTAAAAGTCCTAAAAAATAAAGCTTATATTAATTTTTATAAACACATATAAAGATTTTTACATAGAATTATAAAAGGTGCATAATAATAATAATAATAATAATAATAATAATAATAATAATAATAATATTAATAATAATAAAATGATTATATTAACTAATAAAATAATAATACATTTATGAAATATGTTTAATAAAGAACAACAGTGATAGTACATACTGTTATTATTATTGCAGTTGTTATTGCTATTGCTTAAGCCAATAACTATTAACCATCCTAAATTTGAGCAACTCCTGCACTTACTTTTGAAAGCATTAACATTTTAAAATTTTAATTATTATTCTAATTAGTAGTATTATTATTTATTCATTCATTCATTTTCTTTTCGGCTTAGTCCCTTTGTTAATCTGGGGTCGACACAGTGAAATGAACCGCCAACTTATCCAGCATATGTTTTACGCAGTGGATGCCCTTCCAGCCGCAACCCATAACTGGGAAACATCCATACACACTCATACACTACGGACAATTTAGCTTACCCAATTCACCTGTACCGCATGTCTTTGGACTGTGGGGGAAACCGGAGCACCCGGAGGAAACCCACGCGATCATGGGGAGAACATGCAAACTCCACAAAGAAATGCCAACTGCCCCAGCCGAGGCTCGAACCAGCGACCTTCTTGCTGTGAGGTGATCATGCTACCCACTGCGCCACCAAGATGCCAGTATTATTATTAGTAGTATTAGGTTCATTACAAAAAATATTATCTACACTTGTATTTGTTGTGTCTTAAAACTTCTCAAAACATCTAATGAAAAACTAAAACATTTCTTATATATGAGCAGTGTGTGTGTGTGTGTGTGTGTGTGTGTGTGTGTGTGTGATACTCCTCAAAACACAGATAGAATTTAAATTAAGTTATTTTTGTTGTTTTATTATTATTATTATTTAGTGCTTGGCAAAAATAAATGATCACGATTAATCTCATCCAAAATAAAACTTAAAATGTGTGTGCTGTGTATATTATATATATTATATATAATATACTATATATTATATACTTTAATATATATATATTATCTAAATACACACATGCATGCATATATTTGAGAAAATGTTTATTTATATTTAGATATAAAATGTGTATATGATAAAATTATAAATAGATTTGAATAACTATGTGGGCCTCACGGTGGCGCAGTGGATAGCACGTTCGCCTCACAGCAAGAAGGTCGCTGGTTCGAGCCTCGGCTGGGTCAGTTGGAGTTTCTGTGTGGAGTTTGCATGTTCTCCCCGTGTTGGCGTGGGTTTCCTCCGGGTGCTCCGGTTTCCCCCACAAGTCTAAAGACATGCGGTATAGGTGAATTGAGTAAGCTAAATTATCCGTAGTGTATGAGTGTGAATGGGTGTGTATGGATGTTTCCCAGTGATGGGTTGCAGCTGGAAGGTAAAACATATGCTGGATAAGTAAAACATATGCTGGATAAGTTGGCGGTTCATTCCGCTGTGGCGACCCCAAATTAATAAAGGGACTAAGCCGAAATGAAAATGAATGAATGAATGAATGTTTCCATGTACGTGTGTCAATTAGATAAACATAATAAATACAATACACACATATATTATGTCAAAACAAACTTTTATTTTGGATGCGATTAAGCATTATTATTATTATTATTATTATTATTATTATTATTATTATTATTATTATTATTATTATTATAAACCCTTTAATAGGGCATTCATTTGAAATACTCATTGGAAAAACACTGGAGTGTTACTGGAGGTTATTACTAGACTTTTATGACTTTAAAATAATAATAATTGTATTGTAATAAATATGAGTGAAGTTACCTTATATGGTTCTTCACCCAATAAAGACTTAATAACACATAATACACATATAAATAGATCATGAATTAATCACCAAGCACATAAAAAAGGTGTTTTTTTAATCTAATAAAGACCGCCTTCTTTCAGAATTCGCAGTAACAAGCATGCAAAGTGCTCGGGTCATAAATGACTGATCATTGATATGGGAGTGTTTAGGTTTTATACATAGGTTATTCATCTGCAAATGCACCATACAGCTATTTTGAGCACAACTAATGTCTTTAGGGGATCACGCTTGATCCAGCAGCCGTCTACCTGTTTCTAATCAGCTGTTCTCAGCACTGCTATCAATTTGCAGGTAATGTGTTTCTAAGAAGTCTGGCAGGTAAGCTCAAAGACATTTCCATATTGTTAACTTTAGCACAGAAGCATGCAAATTCCCATGCCGGCAAAATGTTGTTATGCCGAGCAAAACTGCCAGGCCTATTTATTACAGCAAATAATTGAATGGTTCTGTTTAAAAAGCGCCGGTGACTTATTCTGTAAAAAAAAAAGAAAAGAAAATGAAACGCTCTAAACCAGAATTCCATGTCAGTGTCACACAGCTCAAATAAATAAATAAAAGATGCTTCTAAATGGAAAGTCCCATTAAGAGGTTAAACATCTCTGCTGTTTAGACACCATTATTACTGCCTGTCTTCCGATATTTTGAGGCCAGAAAGTAATATTATGCAGGAGTTCGGAGGCTAAGCGCTGTATTATTGAGAAAAGCATGCCAACTCCTGATAACTCCATTTATAAAGCATGTTAGCGAGCATAACCGTAATAATCCAAAAATGACCACTTCTAACTTATGATATTATATGTCCATCTTCCAATTGCTTTGGCATGTCAGACACGTCCACTCGCCTAATTGTGTGTGTTAATGCACACGTGTGGTTGTTTTGAGAGCGCATCACCTCGGGCACATTGGCAGTGTGTTATAGTGAGCCTTACAGTGATGGAGTGAGACATGAAAGAAAGAGAGCCACTTAAGATACAGATCTTCCATATCCTCTCCTGCAGCACTTATATCTGCCATTATCAACTTCTAATAGAGCCATCGACACTATCTCGGTGAGAGGAAATGTCATTTAGATGTGTTTAGAATCACATTAGGGTACACAGGGAAGGTGCCAGTATTAGGATTGAATGACAGCGCTGTCTTTCTCTCACTCTCTCTCTGCTCCACTAGTGTTTATAGCCCCTAGGGAAGCAAGGTGATGGTAGTCTCCTTCCTCAATGTTTTAGGGCCCTAATGGGGTGTTCTGTCAGTGGGGCAGCTCGACCTGCCTGCTACTGATAAGAGTTTTCAAAACGCCAAAGGAGCAATGTGCAACCCCAAAAGTATACCAGGAACGTAGGAAATTGAGCCGTTGAGTTTCATCCAAAAATGAACACGGTTTACTCTGTCGTTCCAAATGCATTTCTTTGTTCTGCAGAGAACAAAAGGGAGATATTTTGGTAACGTAAATTGTTTTGGTGTCCGTTGACGTCCATTGAGGCATTTACAATACTGTGTATTTCAGAGAAGAAAGCTGTCCCTTTCTGGAACATTCCGATTGTGTTTTGTATATGTGTGTGTGTGTGTGTGTGTGTTTGGATGTTTGGCAAAGCTTGCATGTTCATGTTTGAGAGTGTCTCCTCTACGTACCTTTGTGAATATCTGAATGTATCCTTGTCGTGTACTTTAATACTTAAATAACTTAGCAGATAATAAAATATTGATTAAATAGCTTGCTCTTTTATGACTGTAGTATCATACTTAACTAGTGTTTTCCAACCCTGTTCCTGGAGGCACATCAACAGTACTTGTTTTGGATGTCTTACTTATCTGACCCATTCATTTCAGGTTTTGGAATTTCTTTTTATGTTCTGATGAGTTGATTCAGGTGTGTTTAATTAGGAAGAGGTTGAAAATGTGTACTGTTAATGTCAAGATACTTGGGGTATAGTTTGTTACTTTTCACATCCTTTAACACATTAAATTGATAGTTCATCCAAAAATGTCAATTTACTCTCAATGTACTCACATTTATGTGGTTCCAAACCTTTATGTCCTCTCTTGAACACTAAAGAAGATATTTTGAAAAGAGATGAAAACCAGTAACCACTGACATCCATATTAAGAAAAACAAATATTCTGAATGTCAGTGGTTACAGGTTTCCAACATTTTTCAAAATATCTTCTTTTGTGTTCAACAGAATAAAAGTAAGTCGTAACGGTTTGAAACCACATGAGGGAGAGTAAATAGTGACAGAATTTCCAGATTTGAGTGAGCTATTCCTTTAATGAAAAGACGGGGCTTATTGTACAGATCACTTAGCAACCCACTGAACTAAACTCTTCCTTAAACCCAACCAATAATGTTTTCAAAAGAAAACGTAAGAAAAAAGTGCACTGTGACCACATAGCTTTACTTTGTTTTTACATTGCTTTTATATATTTGGTGAAAGCTTGCTTCACCAGACTTGAATTTGAGCGCTCTGTTTCACAAGTACAACACTGTACAAGGTGAGCTACTGAGCAATCTGACCACACCAGAAAAGATCCATATGGAGATAGATAGGTGAGACAAATGCATTTGATTACAAATTATGGACATCATTAATTATGGTGTTTTGTAGTATTGCAAAGAACTACATGGAAAATAGTCCTTAATTCGTCAATATGTCCCTGTAAATATCATTAGTGTGAAATAGAAGAAAAGTCATTGACGTCATACTGCCTCTTAGCATTCAGTCAAACGTATATTGAAGTTCGTATTTGCAGTTTCACAAAAATGTAGTCTGAAGAAAGCATTTCCAATAAGCTGTGTTGATTTCTTTGACAGAAGCACTTCAATCCATTACACACGTAGAGGGTGGGACTTTCTGTTTGCCGACTAATGCCAGACAAGGGAATATTTAAGAATATTTTGTTTAACGATAAACATAATTTCTATTATTCTGCTTGAGTATGCTAATGGTTGAAATTTACAATCAGAATGGGGTGCGTTTCTGAAAACCATCATTAGCCAACTAAGGTCGCAAGTTCTGTCATCACAATTATAGTTCAGCGTTTGGGAAATTTCCGAATCCGTCGTTCCACCAAACATTCGTAAAATGCATCGAAAATGGTTCCAACTACTCCTCTAGAGCAGTAGTTAGAAGAATAGCTCCTGGCTGTGTTCTATTCTGAGTTCTCCCCCTATGCCCTATTCATTTTGAACGTTCCAACATCCTCTGATTAATGAAAAATAAATCCCAAAGATATCTCTCTCACATGTAATTTGCTTTCAAAGTTATTTTTTTACAGTTCAGTTTTAGCGAACTTCATATTGACAATTGTGCTCCCTTCGTAGTGCACTCCGAAATCATGTATGTCATTTTGAATGACTTATAACAAAAGCTAGATGACCTATGATTTACAAGCAGAAATCTGTCCAGAAATCTCCAAAGCTCATGAAAACAAAAAACATAGGATTTCTGAACCTAAATGTAATTATGGCAACAACTAAATAAAATTAGCTTTTACATCATTATTTGATTATATATCTGATTTATGGGCTATATGAAATAAGCCTATGTGCTAGCTGTTGTAAGCTTTTAGAATAGAATATTAAATATTCTCCATAATGTTTGTTAAAAGAAATATAGACCATATATGTGTCGTTTACATTAATATGGAAAACGAATGCATGTTTTTACCAATACTGTTATTGGATAAAAAGTTTTTTGTTTTGTGTGTGCACGTGTAAAACAATTTAATTTGTACAAAACAAAAAAATTATAATTTGATGAGATTTTTCTCTGAAGAAGTTGTTACTCTGCCTCATTTAGAGCGTCATTATGTACATTATTTACATTATAACTAATGTGGTTCAAACAATGGATCTGTGACAGAGCAACTGCAGTTTTGGGAAACACTCGTCACTACATTGTTCATTTATCAAACGATACATCGTACTTTAGTAGTTTAGCCACGGGTTATGTCGTTGTTTGTGAAATGCATCCCTGGTTAGTAGTACTTTGTTACATATTGAGTTCAAGAACAACTTCAATACCAAGATATGTTTGATTTCTCATTCTTCATTATAGCACAAAAAAAAGGAAACAAGACACAAAATACTGCATAATTTCTCTGCACATTTTGATTTGCCCTGATATCCAGCAGCTGAATGTCAGACTAATGCAATGACAGTGTCTGTCAGAAAGTAGACTGGCCTTTCACCACCAAAAAATGTCAAGTGCAAGTGCCAGCTGAGATTGTCTGGAAGATGATGAGTGGTTGTGTGAGTGTGTCTGTGTGGGTTGGCGAGGGAGGTGTGTGTGTGTGCGTGTGCGTGTGTGTGTGCGCGTGTGTGTGCGTGTGCGTGCGTGTGCGTGTGTGTGCGTGTGTGTGCGTGTGTGTGTGTGTGTGTGTGTTCACTCAGGACGCTGGGAAGAAATCTCATGCCATATAGACCCATTGGGACTGTTTGTATTTACATTAGACTTTTAGTGTCGATTTCATACCGATTTCGATATCACAAAAAATAAAATAAATTAATAAAAATATCCAGAGGAGTCTCACTCCTTGATGAGATTCAGTCAAACCTGCTGCAGTTTTTGACAGTTCTCTGTCACCCGTTTCAAATATTTATAGGCATGTTGGAAAACCTCATTTAAAAAAGTGAAGAGCTCCCTGACAAGTTTATTTCTGGATTACATTGAGGCGTTTAAATACAGCTATAAAAGGTCCCATTGCGAATTCTAAATCTTAATAAAATGTCATATTGTTCAATAGTGCTGCATGATATAGCAAAATTCTGATGTTTTTTCTGCGATTTTAAATATTGCGATATGAATACAATTTGACCAGATAGCACGTCTAACTCAATTAGAAAATAATGAATTCATTTAGAGTGATTGGGGTGATTCTGTAATAAAAATATAAAATTACAAGCATATATAGCTAAATTATATGAGTGCTTTATGGTTTTTGGGGGAGTCTAACCGTGTTCAGGTACATTCATAAATTTTTCTTCAGCTTAGACCCTTATTTATCAGGGGTTGCCACAGTGGAATGAACCGCCAACTATTGCAGCATATCTTTTACGCAGCAGATGCCCTTCCAGCCCCAACCCTGTACTGAGAAACACCCATACACACTCATTCACACACACACTCATACACTACGGCCAATTTAGTTAATCATTTAGTTAATTCCCCTATATTGCTTGGGGACTGTGGGGGAGTGTCCCCTGCGTTTGGACTGTGGTGGAAACCGGAGCACCCAGAGGAAACCCACACAAACACGAGGAGAACATGCAAACTCCACACAGAAATGCCAACTGACCCAGCCGGGACTCGAACCAGCGACCTTCTTGCTGTGAGGCGACAGTGCTAACCACTGAGCCACTGTGTCGCCTATTCGGGTACAACAATGGAGTAATCAAAAGTAAAATAACACTGAATAAATCCAATAAATCTTTTACAGTTACAAATGGTACAATTTCCTGTGCCTGAATGCTTTAAAGTTTCTTGAAATACTCACATGGTCACATGAACACAAATGCAAATGAACATTTTTACTCTCTTATGCACTGTTAATTATTTCACAGTATTTAACTGTAATATGAACTGGATTTTACTGTAGGACAGTCATGCAGAATGTTACTATATTTTACAGTAAAGATATACATACAATACTGTAAATGAATATACAGCAAGATAAATGGTGCTGTAAATGTAAACAGTATTTTTGCTGTAATTGTTTTACAGTAAGTTACTGTAGATTCTACAGGAAATTGCTGACAGTGTGGTTTAATGCTGCAATGTCTCCACAAATGTCCTGTGTTCTGAACTGTGGCTCTATAGACCATTTCAGTGTTGTCATGTCATTGGGCCATGAACATATACTGCTTGTTATCAAACTATTTTATAACTGTAACAAGAAGCAGTTCAATCACAACTTAATGTTAAAACAGCTCTAATAACATTATTTATCAATATGTGGCTCTTTTTGGATTCTCGGAAGCTCTAGAAATTAAAAATGTGAAACAGGAAATACGTTGGGACCATTGTTTTTGTTTACATTCCTCAAAATGGTCTATAATCACTAGAATCTTAACTGCACATTTTGATATCGATGCTGAAACTTTATATTGTGCAGTCCTCTTGTTCATTAGACGAATGCCGATAATTCAATATATTGGGATAATGAGCATGCACAATATTGATATTGTGGGGACTTTAAAATGCCATGAATGATTATTTATTATTTAAACGAGTGTCTTTTATGAATATTTTGATTGTGTTGGCAGTGGTTGTTCATCACGGCACCAAATGCTTGAAGATTTATTTTCAGACATTAACATTTTCACATCTGTCCTACGACATTGAAAAATCTGTGAAGATTCAATTTAATATCATTCAATGTAATATCAATATCATTTCTTAGTTAAAGGCTAATAATGCGTTAAAATTAACAGCTGTAATACTTTTATTAAATGAAGTTAACAACTAAGAATATTCATTCATTCATTTTCATTCAGTTTAGTCTCGATTTCAGTGGTCGTCACAGCGGAATGAACCGACAAATATTCCGGCATATGTTATATTTAAGGTTTACAGTGCAAATTCAATGAGATCATCTTGTTTGGTAAACAAAGCAAGTTTCTCATATAATATATCTACCAAAAGACAGAAAATATGACTGTATTGCAAATAAATTATCTACAAATTTGCATATTAGTCAATAATATTAATGAAATGAATATAAAAAATGAATAAATTTAAGTAAATAAATACTCAATGATGGGCTAATAAAATCTGGATTCCCGTGCAGATTCCACGTGGGCCTACTAATACGACTTTTACTTTATTATCAGTTTGCAATTTGATTTATTTAAAACATTTGTTTACTCTGAACACAATAAAGCATGCTTTTTCTTTTGTTAATATAATAACCTGTTAAAATAATGTTTTTTTTTGCTTAGGTCAATATCGTGATAATACTGTATACTACGATAAAAGCTTCAGCAATTAATCCCAACAAGAATATTTAATCCTATTGTTCATAATGATTTTTATCTCTTCAGATTTGCCCAAACATGATCAAAGCACTAGGGTATTGTTGGAGGCTGGGGCTTATGAATTTGACACTGACCTTCGTAAGCTATACCCAACACCTGTTTGTCGTTCTACATAATGATTTTTGACAAAGGGAACAATGACAGAGGACAGTCATCCTCTGAACAATGCCCGTTGTGTTCTTTTCAAACCTAAAGCCAAAGGGATTGTGGGGGAGTTGGGGAGTGGCTTGTCCCGCACTAGGAAATCACACAAGGCTCCCAGGACTGGATCAAAAGAAGCGGGTGGTGCTCTGGTCCAAACACCGTCTCTTTGTGTCATTGCACTCAATACACGCAGACATTGCAAATACAGTCACCTGGAGAGGCACTGTTTATTGAGACGACAAATTAAAATTGATTTAC
This sequence comes from Danio choprae, assembly GCA_903798125.1. Classification (NCBI taxonomy): domain Eukaryota; kingdom Metazoa; phylum Chordata; class Actinopteri; order Cypriniformes; family Danionidae; genus Danio; species Danio choprae. The sequence goes on along the minus strand of CAIGQW010055764.1, from coordinate 2,288,433 downwards.
AACCAAGTTATTCCATCTAGAGGTTTTTTTCCGCAATTGATTTGACACAAATCATGTCAATGCATCTGAGTGCTAATAATGTCACATGATGGATGTGTTCCAAGGAAATGTCTGACAAAGAAGTTGAAATTGAATGATAGCATTGATTTATTATTAATGTCGTGTTTACTTCAGCAAACAAGTGATGTTTGAGCGAAGGGCTGATCTTCAAGTGACCCCGTTGAAAAAGTAATACATACTTCATTTCAAGCTACAAATCCAATGCAGCTGTTGAAGTTTAAAATAATTTCGAGTCAATAAAACTAGAAAACACCATAGTTTGTATTATACGCTTCATAGTTATTTTGTTCCACTTCTGGAATTAGTACTTATGCAGATTAGAAGCCGTGTTGGGCACGTTCCCTTAAAAGAGTAATTACTTATAGTTACTAGTTACTTCTCACAAATACAGTTATAGTTATATAATTAAAAAAGAAACTAATTAACAGGGAAAAGTAACTATTGCGTTAATTAAGGAAAAAAAAAAAAAAAAAATATATATATATATATATATATATATATATATATATATATATATATAGCATTGTTCACTAATCTACACTATTTTAGTGTTGTTGTGGGACAATGCGAGAGACAACTATCAAATTCAACATATTATAATTATTATCATTACTATAGTTGCACAATAAAACACAACAGATGGTTTAGAACTTCTAGATATTAGATAATATTTTGTTTAATTCTGTCTGAGTAAGAAGTGTTTGCGGTGGTGAAAAATCAAGTTTTAGTCGTTTGACGTTGTGGCTTCGTCTCCTCCTTTGGTAGCAGAGCTCACGCTATCACCTGCGTAGCCACTAATTTTGTGGTGTCATGTGGCGACGTGAGGTACTTCATTAGATTAGAATTACTTGTCACCGATGCAGAGAGACTCTTTTTTTTTCCAGGGTATAAGTTGCACGATACATAAACATTCTTGCCTTTCACCTCAATGAGGGAAAAGTAGTACCAGTTTGCAAATGCTACCTTTGAACTTGTTAGATTTGCCATCATTCTGACTCCTGGTCGTTGGTGTGTGCGACTGACTGTGTGAGTGCTTGTGTGTGTGTGAATGCTTGTGTGTGGAAATGTACTCTATCTAAGCCAATCATCACATTCTCAGTTATACCACGTTCACAGACACACCAATTATCATCACTGGTTGGTTATGTGTCCCGCCCAGCCCCGAACACACACATACACCCCCCAGAAAGAGAGGTCCTATCTGAGGCTGGCTGAGAGAGATGCTGCTCTCATGAAAACCGCTTTAGTGATCTCAATTACAGTAATGCACATTTTATTGTTAGTAGCGGTAACAACGTTGTAACGGGGGAAACAGTAATTCATTTGATTACTCGTTACTGAAAAAAGTATTGCCGTTATTCCCATTACTGATTAGAATTGACTAAAACACTGTATAAATGCAGGGTTCCACACAATTCTTTCAAGTTGTTCCATGCAAATTGATTAAGTTAACTTCATAATATATATTTTTTCCAAATTCAAGTTAAATGAACATAAAACAATTAAGTTGTCTGCAAAAAAAATCAAGAATTGTGTTGATTTAAATAAGCAGTTTAAACAACCAGCCAAATTCATTTTTGGAGTGAATGAGACCAAAATCATATGTTGAACAGGATTATTTCTTGCAATACACTTAAAAACTTTGTTCGCTGTTTGTTCAAACTACTTGTTTAAACAACACAATTCTTTTAGTTTTTTTGGACAACTTAACTGTTTTATGTTCAATCCACATACATTTGTAACTTATGAACTAATAACTAATTAAACTAAAAACGAATAACTTAATTCCTTTATGTTGTCCAGACACAAATCAATTGTGTGGAGCCCTGCGTTTTTTACAATGTAGCCAAGAATTCACTGAATGGGTCAAAATTATATACATAGTATATACATGTGAAACAGGACAGTAAAATAAAGTGCACAATCCATCCCCAAATCGATTTCATTTTATTTGTTTTATTAATACATATTTTAAAAAGAAAACATTTGATTTTAAATCAACATGCACTGTAAAAAAGTGATTTGTTACTTTAAAAAAGTGAGTAAACCTGTCGCCTTAAAAGTGACAAATTTACTTTTTATAATAAAAACAAAAACAAAAAAGTGATTAAACCCATTGGAAACCCGTAAAACTTGGAACTGTTAAGTTGACTTAGTTTAATTTTAAGAGTTATGCACATACACTACCTGACAAAAGTCTTGTTGCTTATCTAAGTTTTAGGAGCAACAAATAATAACTTGACATCTAAGTTATCATTTAATATCAAAAGTGGCTTACATGAAAGGCAAAGGCCTCTAGATTCGCTTATTTTACCAAAATAAAATATGATCATGCCTTTGACCATGCCATTTTTAATTATTTAATTAGGACAGTAAGGTCTGACTTTGCTTAGACAAAAGTCTTGTCACTTAACTTAAAGAATTAATATTTTGTATGACTTACATGAGCTTGGAGGACTGCATCTCTGCAATGACTTAAATAACTTATTAATAAAGTCATCTGGAATGGCAAAGAAAGTGTTCTTGCAGGACTCCCAGAGTTCATCAAGATTCTTTGGATTCATTTTCAATGCCTCCTCCTTCATCTTACTCCAGACATGCTCAGCACATTGACCTTCTTTGCTTTCAGGAGGCTGAAGTTTGAGAAGGAGCGCTATCCTGCTGAAGAACTTGCCCTCTCCTGTGGTTTGTAATGTCATGGGCAGCACAAATGTCTTGATACCTCAGGCTGTTGATGTTTCCATCCACTCTGCAAATCTCTCACACGCCCCCATACTAAATGTAACCCCAAACCATGATTTTTCCTTTACCAAACTTGACTGATTTCTGTGAGAATCTTGGGTCCATGTGGGTTCCAGTAGGTCTTCTGCAGCATTTGTGATGCAGTTCAACAGATGATTCATCGAAAAAAATCTACCTTCTGCCACTTTTCCAAATGATCAACTAGAAGTCAAGATATTATTTGTCCCAACACAAATCGATTAAGTAGACTTAATCATTTTAAAAAATTTTAATGGATTGAACATAAAACAATTAAATTGTCCTAAAACAAACACCAAGAATTGTGTTGTTTCAACTCATTTTAAATAAGTAGTTTGAACAAGCAGCAAACATAATTCTTTGAGTGTGAGGAAATAAGACTGTTGCTGTATCAAGTACTGAAATCGGTTGCGAATCAAACCTAGAATCTTCTATTGGATGGTGGTCATGTATGATGGCTATCTCGTCACTGTGTCTAATTTATGAGATGCCCGCACTTTGAAGAGATCTTTCAGCTCACCCCACGGCATACCCTTCTCTAACCAACAATAAATAAATGAAAATAAAATAAACCAGCTACCATGTCAAGCATGTGTGGCTGGGATATCATTGGTCAGTTTGACAGACAGACCTTCAGAATACATTTTCTTCGACTAGAAGTGCTGGTCTCGACAGGCTGTAAAGCGCAGGCTAAATCAAATCAAACTCCAGCATTATCTCCACAGCTGCCAATTCTGATACCACATCTATATAAATCTTATTCTAAACATCTCATGCTTGGGTCTCCCCAACATTTCCTTTTCCCTCTCACTCCCTTTTGTCTTTTTTCCACAAAGGGGACATAATGGAAGAGTAGCACTGCTTCTCTATATTGATCAGAGCGAGTCGGGTTGGGCTGTCAGTGAAGGCAGAGAGGCTGACAGGCTAGAGACAGAGCCGAACTGACAGTCATAGTTACCTTCAATAAAGAAGGAGAGAGAGAGGGGGATTTGGATTGCTGAGGCCAAAATGGCAGCCACATTCACCTTCTGTGCCCATTTCCTACAGATCGTCTTAACATAGCTAACAGCACAGGCTCCATCAAAGCCCAGCCAGCATTGATTTCCAATAGGGATGCACTGACAAATTTAATTGTACTATCTTTGAGTTTTGGGACAGGCTGCTTTTGATAGCCGCAATCAATACGTGTACTTTTAAGGTGAATTTATCAACATGCCACGGCCTGGAGAAGACAATCAACACACTGACAACATAAACCTTGCCAAGCTCTTTGGAAACCTCATTGAATCTGGGTTCAAAAATCTAACCCTGGACCACAAAACCACACTTATTTTGTATGTAATAGCAAAAGATGCATTGTATGGGTTGAAATAATTTTTTTTATGCCAAAAATCATTCAAAAAATGATGCAAAGATCATGTTCCATGAAGATATGTTGTAGATTCCCTACTGTAAATATATCACAACTTAATTTTTTTGTTAGAACTTAGTTTGCTGAAATAGTTATCTTGCCAAATGTTATCTTGTCCTAACAAACCCTAGTTCAATGGAAATACCATTTATTCAGCTTTCAGATGATGCATAAATCTTAATTTCCAAAAACTGACACTTTTTGTGGTGCAGGGTGACAAATAGTTGAATAAATGTATTGTTTAATTGGTTAGCTAG
>CAIGQW010055764.1:2262187-2276860 GCA_903798125.1 Danio choprae | reverse complement strand
ATATATATATATATATATATATATATATATATATATATATATATATTGCACTATTTGGAAAGAATTCATAATTTTACATCGATTAGGATGTTTTTGTAGGGTAGTGCATCTGCATCAAATATGCGCAATGTTATAAATATTGAGAAAATACAATGAGTTAATAAATAGCCCTTTATATTTTAATATTTTTATAATTTATATGAATTCAATAATCAAATGTAAAACAACACTGTTTAGTCTTCATTGTATAAATAAACAATCTTTGTTAAAACGGCAAACAGGGTGACACGGTGGCTCAGTGATTAGCACTGTCACCTCACAGCAAGAAGGTCGCTGGTTCGAATCAACTTGGCCAGTTGGCATTTCTGTGTGGAGTTTGCATGTTCTCCCCATATTCGTGTGGGTTTCACCCATTCCCTGGTTTCCCCCACAGTCCAAAGACATGTGCTATGAATTGGATGAGCTAAATTCCCCGTAGTGTTTGAGTGTGTGTGTGAAGGAGTGTGTATGGGTGTTTCTCAGTACTGGGTTGGGGCTGGAAGAGCATTCGCTGGGTAAAACATATGCCGGAATAGTTGGCGGTTCATTCCGCTGCAGCGACCCCTGAAATAGAGACTAAGTCGTAGGAAAATGAATGAATGAATAAAGTGGCAAACTTCACAAGTTCTTGTGCCCAAATGGTTTATATTTGCTTGAAATCTTACAGTCACACTGTCACAGGCCTTTAAAGCACTTTTAAATAAAAATATTTCACACTAGATTAAAGTTGACCTTTGCAATGACTCCAACAAACCATGCATTCTGAACTGTTGTTATTGGTCCTGGCTAATTATAATCCCAATTTATCAATAATTTATCGATGCTGAAACGATATATTGTGCAGCCCTAATTAGCGCTTTTATTTCTGAAACCCAACCGTCTATGGACAGTTTCTCCGTCATTCCCACAGAAACTTATATTCCTGCATTCTTGTCGTTTCTCCCTGCGCTTCAGGTCACGTTGTCTGCGGCCTGCTCTCTTCACACCCCGGCATATGTTGCAGCAGAGGCTGGATCAGTGCCACATGCTAGCCTGCTGCCCGAGCTCCTCTCCCTGCTCTCCGCCACCTGTGTTCCCTCCCTCAGCGCCAGGCTCCAGGCTCTCTGGCTCCAACACACACCTGTGACTGGGAATGAGGCTCCAGCATAAACCTCTCCTCCACCTCCGAGCTGTCACTCATCCAACTCTTCCACTGCACAAGTTTTACAGAAAACCCCCGTGGAAACACTACACAATCTCTTCAAATTAAGCACATCAACCCACTCCTGTCAACTGATAGGAAATTCAGAACAGTGGCAAAGTAGGACAGCAGAGATTTCCTTTTCATTAGAATGTTTTCAACTCACCCACACGTCGTTCCAAACATGTTTGAAATTCTTACTTCCGCGGAAGACAAAAGAAGATGATTTGAAGAATGCCCACACTGCCTTTTTATAGTTACTGTATCATTTTTCAAAATGATAGTTCTTGTGCAGTGATTAGAAGAACCATAAGAACCATTCTAGGATGCCCTAACCACCCATCCTAAATATATAATAATAATAATAATAATAATAATAATAATAATAATAATAATAATTTTGTAATTTAAAAAGTGTTTTTTTTTTGCAGGCACAGGATGTTAACATGATGTCAGATTGATGTGTCAGTCGGACAAACAGTGAATTTTGGTCACTTTTTTTTTAATGCAACATAAAAATAACCAAATATCAACATCTAATGATCTTACAGCTTGACGCTGTGTGGACGATACCACTATTAGACGTAAAATTTTGGTTGCCATACCTGATGAATAAATGTTAGTATTTGACATCAATATAACGTTGGTTTAAAATGTTGGCTCGACCTTGGATTTTGGTCACTTTCAATACAACCTAACAACCAAATATCAACGCCAATTGACGTTGTTATTGGACATCAAAATAGCATTGTTTTTAGACGCTGGCTAGACATTGAATTTTGTTCTCCCAACATCACGACCTAAACATAACCTAATATTAACGTTTTATGACATTGTGTGCCTGTTGAGAAGGTTTCTATGGATATTTAAGGTTCTTTGGGAATACACTCTAAAAAACGCTGGGCTATTTTTACTGACAATTGGGTAAACTGTGGACAAACCCAACCACTGTGTAAAAAAATGTATTCTCACTATTAATAAACAATGAACTATTAACTGACTTGAAATAACTTTGCCTCAATAAACTCCTAATTTGCTGCTTAATAATATTTAGGATTATTAGGATTAGGGATGTAGAATCAGATCATCCAGAATAAGTATTTTCCATAATCCTTATAAGTACTAATATACAGCCAATAACGTATTAATCGTTAATCGTGAGAACTGGTCCTCAAACTAAAATGTCACCTTAATTATTAACCCAATGGTTTGGCTTGTCCCTATATAAATAACCCGGAATTTGTGTTTAGTGTAGATGCCAATTTAACATTTATTTTTCACAATGTAGAGCAGTGGTCTCAAACTCATTTCCTGGAGGGCCACAGCTCTGCAGATTTGTAGCTCCAACCACCTCCAACTCACACCTGCTTAATAGTCTCTAGTAGTCTTGAACACATTGATTAGTTGGATCAGCCGTGTTTGATTAGGGTTGGAGCAAAACTGTGCAGAGCTGCGGCCCTCCAAGAATTGAGTTTGAGACCCATGATGTAGAGACTGCCAAGCTCCAAAAAAATAATGTTTTTTGCTAGTCCACATTAATTATTTTTTTGTCACAATCTCATGCTTGTTGGTGCCAGAAAGATTAGTCCGAGTTCTTCAGAAAGTGCTGATGTATTGGGATTTTTACACACAACAAACTCTAGATAATTCTTACAGAGAGTTGTCAGTTATGTGGGTGGAAATTTCTTATTGATGCCAGAGTTCAGAGAAGAACACTGGCTTAAGCTGATAGAAAGCAAAAGTAACTGAAATAACCACTTGTTATAACAAGTATGAGCATCTCTGAATGCACAACATAACACTAGAGCAGATGAGCTACAGCAACAGAAGAGCACAGCAATCCCACTCTTGTTAGTTAAGAACAATGATTTGAAACAATGAAAAAGCATGCATGCTAGTGGAGTGGGGAACATTTTGAGTACCAACAGAGTACCTGAGTAATATTGCTGACCGTGTCTATTCCTTTATTCCTTTATTTACTTCCAGCAGAATAACGTGCCATGTTAAAACCATCTCAAACTTGTTTCTTACGCATGTCAGTGACTTCACTGATCTCAGAGGGCCTCCACAGTCAATAAATCTCAATAGGAAAACAAGAGATTAGCATTATGGACATGCAGCCGACAAATCTCCTGCAACTGTGTATGATGTTATCCTGTCACTATAGACCAAAATGTCTGAGGAATGCTTACCGCACCTTATGGCAACAGTCTGTGAAAATAATCAGCTTCTAAATGTAAAAACAATCTTAAGTGTATGTTTTATAATCACACTTCATAAAAACTCATTTTCAAAGTGTCTCCAGAAACACTTTGATTCCCTTTGTACATGTCATCAGATGGGGGATGCCCGGCCATTAGTGACCATCTCTCCCTCATTAGCATAGGACGTTAGTCTTGTTTTTGAATCTGCCAATATGCTGACACACAGGCATTTGTAGCCCCGCCCTTTTTTTAAAAGAAGAGCACAATCTCATTTGAATTTAAAGCGACACTCACCAAAATGACACAATTTGGATCAAAGCCTAAAAGGGGCAGTTTCAAAGAGTTATAAAGCATTATTTGTGTGGTATTTGGAGCTGAAACTTCACATAGACACTCTAGAGAGATCAGAGACTTATTTTACATCTTGTAAAAAGTGGCATAATAAGTCCTCTTTAAATATCACCAAAACTGCTCATTATTGAATGTTGATAATGTTGCTAAAATTAGAGACAAAATCCCCAACTGGACAGCCTTAATGCAGCGTTCTTCACCCTTTAATCATCTTCGCCCATCATCAATCACCAATCAATCAATGACTGCAGAAGAGCCAAGCTCAAAATAACATTCATCATCTAGTCTCTTGTATGTTAGTTACCATGTAAAGCTGTGTGCACACTCCACAATTTATAAAAGTGCTTTATGATTGTTGCTTGTCAGACTATACGAACATGTTTCCATCTATAAGTCATGTCACACTGTGGGATCTCATTTGTCATTATGCCAGACTGTACGACAGTCAAGACTCGTTAAAAAAAAAAAAGCAGACGTATGGAAGAAGTTTCAGATCATCATTCTGTGACACATCCGGTGACGGTGAACTGAATGTGCAGAATTGAAAGCAAACATAAACAATATGTAGCACTGATTTTGATCATGGCTTGTCTTGAAATGAAGCATGGAGGTGGTTGTCATTGTTGCACTAATTTCGTCATCAGGTTCTGTGCTCCGATGATTCTCGATTTGACAGTCAACATCAACAACCCTGCTGAAGAAAACAATAGAAACCATCACAGTAGATTTGAATGGTTTTCACTACACTGTTAAAAATGCTGGGTTCCACGTAATCGATTTGCATTGGGGCAACTTGACGAAATTAAGTTAACTTATTAGTTTTTACAAATGTAAGTGGATTGAACATAAAACAATTACGTTGTCACAATAAATACTCAAGAATTGTGTTGTTTCAGCTCATTTTAAATAAGCCATTTAAAAAAACAGGGACAGCAGGGTGGCTCAATGGTTAGCACTGTCGCCTTACCGCGATAAAAGCTGGTTTGAGTCACGGCTGGGTCAGTTGGCATTTCTGTGTGGAGTTTGAATGTTCTTCCCTTGTTTGTGTGGGTTTCCTCCGGGTGCTCCATTTTCCTACTACAGTCCCAAGACATGCGCTATAAGTGAATTGGGTAAACAAAATTGGCCGTAGTGTATGAGTGTGTGTGAATGTGAGAGTGTATGGGTGATTCCCAGTACTGGGTTGTGGCTGGAGGGGCATCCACTGCGTAAAACTGGAATAGTTGGCGGTTCATTCCGCTGTGGCGACCCGTGATAAATAAGGGACTAAGCCTTCACTAATAAATGAATTTGAACAAACAACGTCATTTTTTGAGTGTACAAGTACTATTAAAATCAGTACAAACCATCCAATTCTAACCATTAAAGCCAGTGTATTTGAATGGCTTAGACGTGGCAATATTCAATAATTCAATATCATGAAAATGTAGATGCACAACATTGATATTCTGAGCACTTCAAAATACTGTGAATAATTATTTATTATTTACACTTTTAGAAGAATATTCAAAATGTTGTATTGGCCGTCACTCAAAAAAATGATTTGACTATTTCAAATGAGCTGAATCAACACAATTCTTGAGTTTTTGGGGGGACAATATAATTGTTTTATGTTCAGTCCACTTAAATTTGTAAAAACAATAAAGTTAATGTCGTTTTCGCACGTAAGTAACATAGTAAACAAATGTAAACAACAGGTCTCCCGAAGAAACGGTGACGTTAATGAATAACCATTCATAATTCAACACTATTGTGTCGGTGGACTAAATGTGTTCGATGAGATGTTGTTGTCAGTGTTCTGTCATGTCATGTGATTCCTTTGTCCCTTTCCCGCCACCGTCAGTGTTCATTTGTTTCACCTGCGTTCATCCCCTGTGTCTCATTAGTTTATTAATTCCTCTGTCTATTTATACCCTTTCGTTTGTGTCCTTTGTTGTCCGGTATTTTGTTTTGTCTAGTGTCAACGTCGATGTCCCGTCTGCACGTTCATTGTATCCAGTTTATCTTCAGTAAGTGTTTTGTAAATAAATCCGTTTTTTTGTTATATCCCGTGTACCGTGTCATCATGTCATCGTCTCCCATACGAAAGTTGTTGCAATTGTTCTGAGGACTCTTACCTTTCAAAATAAACTGTGATGTACAGCAATGAATGCGTGTATGTCCTGTTATCACGATGATATGTGCTCCATATCTAATAAGCGTCTTCTGTACAACTTACACAAATGTAGCAAATACATTCTTTATGAGCTTCCCATTAAAAAAACAACTAGCTAACGTTACAATGGCTGCTTAAGGGTTGTAGCTTTAGACTGATGTATAGTTTGTCAAGAGTACTCGTGTTCTTTTTTGATGTAATCTATTCATGAACACTGACATGTGCACACGTCCACGTCCTGACCCTGGCTAAGAGGTTCGATTTGTGTTAGGACAACATGTGGAACCCCATTTTTGACAGTGTTTGTAGGCTGTTTATTTTCAAATATTAACATATGCACATGCTAATCTGGCCTACGACATTTGAAATGTGTGACTTTTGTTCATTAATTGTACGGTAAGGTGCCATTTGTTAAAATCAGTTCATTTGAAGGGATAGTTCACCCAAACATTTACTCACTATTTACTCTCTCTCAAGTGGTTCCAAACAGTTTCCTAACACAAAAAATAGCCATTAACTTCCATATTAGGGAAAACAAATACCATGGGATTCAGTGGCTACAGCTTTTCAGCTATTCAACAGAAGAAGGAAACTCCTAAAGGTTTGGAACCACTCGAGGGAGAGTAAATTTTCTTTTTGGGTGAACTATACGTTTAACTAAAGTCCATGTAATGACAACTACAAAAGCATTTATTAATCTTAGAAGGTGTTAATTACAAAGTTAAAAGCTAATAACTCTAACATATAGTAAGGGTGGCATGGTGGCTCAGTGGTTAGCACTGTCGCCTCAAAGCAAGAAAGTCGCTGGTTTGAGTCCTGGCTATCATTTCTGTGTGGAGTTTGCATGCTCGCGTGGGTTTCCTCCGGGTGCTCTGATTTCCCCCCACAGTCCTAAGACATTTAAGTGAATTGAATAAACTAAACTGGCCGTAGTGTATTAGAGCGTATGTGAGTGTGTATGGGTGTTTTCCAGTACTTGGTTGTGGCCGGAATGGCATCTGCAAATATATGCCAGAATAGTTGGCGGTTCATTCCGCTGTGGCTACCCTTGATAAATAAGGGACTAAGCTGAAGGAAAATGAATGAATAATTGTCTGAACAAAGTCCGGACATTCTTTGATGTTTAGTTCTGCGCTTAAAAAAGTTTCTTTAACTTTCGCTTACGTTAATGTGGTATTTGTAAAGGCCAAAATAAAATAAAAAAGACATCACACAACCACATGTATATACAATATCTAAAGGTCAGATCACAAAAAAACCCTTTTTTTTATTATCTAGGGCTGCTGTAGAAAAACTGATCGTTTTCTTGATGTTTAGATGAATAGTCAAATCAATTGTCAGGTCGAGCTACAAGATCCAATTGAAAAGTCGACAGAAGAGCACAGTTCTTGTGACAAGCGAGCGCTGTGAGATTTTGATTGTCAAGTCAGTTTTTTCCACTACAATCGTGATCGTTTCATAGACAAGAGGAATGAAATGACTTTGTGATAATCCTCAGTCACATTGACCCAGAGGGACTAAAAGCGGTTCGTGTGTGTGTGTGTGTGTGTGTGTGTGTAAGAGAGAGAACATTCGTCTCTTCCTGATCATTTCTGATGGCGCATTATCATTCACAGGACGTCATGAAGCAGGATACAGACAAGGGATTAATGGTGACCTTATTGAACGACGTCTTGATGAATTTACACGCTCTGAAAATACCTGCGAGCCACCATTCACTCTGATAACATGCTCTAAGGCGAACAGAACAAGTTTTCAGATACCATCGGAACATTTAATGCCCTGAAATATTTGGATCGGGCAAATATTATTAAGAGACTATTATCACAAATAACAACTTCCCACTAAGACCCTTAACAGCTTTTACATCAAACGCACATAAATGGCAATTTTATCATGTGTTTTGAATAACTGGAATGCTAGTTGATGATATTATCATAGATATGGTTATATAATAGTTAAGAAAAAGCAGATATTTTCCACTGCTAGTTTATTTAATTATAGAAAATAATGCTTTTATTTGTGCCCTGTGTGGTATTTGCAATTAAAACCTGACCCTGGACCACTAAGTGTCAATTTTGGGAAATGAAGCTGTATGCATTATCTGAAAGTGGACTAAATACGTTTTCCATCTATGTATTGTTTGTTAGGATAGGACAATATTTCATATTAAAGTAATTTTTTTTCCATTTGAAATTCAGTGGATAAATCAATTCAGCCTAACTCATACTCTTAATTACAAAAAATACAGATAACTGGCAAGCTTAAAGACCAAGTTTACAACATCTGTTATATTGTTATGACTATTTGGAATCAAGAAATTTAGCCAGAGTATTACGTAACAGTCTGATCTCCGGAGAACAGCTTGTTTATGTGGAATTAGTGTAATTGTTGCTACCTGTCATCTGTGTTGTGGGTTTATCAGGACTCTCAATCTGGCCGTCTGCAGTCGTGGGCTGCAGGTTTGCGTGCAAACCAGGAAACCAGAGGAACAACACTGACTGCCATCCTGTTGTCAAATTACAGTTGAAAAGAGTCTTACACTGTGTTATCTTTTTAAAAGTGAGTAAACCCATCGAAAGCGACAATTTGACTTTTTTTTTTTTATAAATAAGTGATCAAACCCGTTGTAACATGGAACTGTTAAGTTAACTTATCTTATTTTAGAATTGTGCACATTCATTTTTTCATTTTACTCAATGGACGTTATTTCTTAAGTAATCTAAAACTAGTCACTTTTATAGTGTGCAGTTGAAGTCAGAATTATTAGCCCCCTATATATATATATATGCTGTTATAAAGGTGAAAATAAACAGACGTAACTAAGATAAAAGTTTGTAAACAGCATTGATGAGAGTCAGCAAAAGCAGCGTTCACCCCACATCTGTTGATTGTCATCATCTGCAACAGTGACGTCCACGTGAGTCATACTGAGACACTGATAACATCCAGTAGCTCTCAGTATCACTTCCTTACGGCATCAGGCGGTTGAGTTCCTTTCCATAAAGAATCAGTTTTCTCTGGCTGATAACAGATGAGATAATCAGCATCTTCATGAAGCTGTGTCAAGGCAAATGCATGAAAACCTGCAGTACCGAGTTTGATTCTTTTTGCTAAATGTAGGTAATTTCTTGATATTTTTGCATTCAAACACACTATTGATGTCAAAATTTGTAGCCCTCCTGTGAAATTTTAATTCTTTTTCAAGTATTTCCCAAGCACTGTTCACAGAGAGATTACACTGCAAAAATAGCAGTGTTATTTCAAGTCTTGAATTTCAGTGTTTAAAATCAACTCTGAATGAGTGAGCCCAATATTTTCCAACCCAGACTCATTCTGATTATGTACCCCTATATACATTTCTGTAGAGCGAGAAATACGTCACAGGAGCTACGTTTTTTTTGCAGTTTTTGTTTTCGCGAATCCACCAGGGGCCGCTGTGTATACTTTTTGAAATCTCAAATTTCTCTCGCGAGTGTCATTTGCGCCTGCTGCTCTCGCATAAATCCACCAGAGGCTGTTATCGACTGACTGACTGACTGACCGACCCTAAACTCCACCGACAGTGTTTTCAAAAGCAATCCAGAAAAAAGAAAAGCCCTCACGGCAGCCTGATTTTTACCATGTTTTCAGATGTTACCACATTCTCACCCTGTTATTTACTTGTTTATTTTATTTTTTGGCTTTTGTTTTATGCCGGACTCGATCCCCGTCGTCACGGTTAACTCCGCTCTGCGTCTTAAATCCTCCGACGTACGGGGCGAGCCACTGAACAAACTAGTAACAGTGGAAAAGCCGTCCATACGGAGGTAAGCCGTCAGCTGGTAAGTGAGAAAAGGAACGGCGTCATACCACCCCGTAGCATTCGTTTTAAAGACGAAATGCAGCCATACATACTTCTGGCTACATAATTCGCGATCTCCAGAAATGGATATAGGGCTACGTTTTCAGAATGAGCCTATGTTGATATTTTCAGAGTTAAAATAACACTCTTAAGAGAGTTACTTGTACAACACTATAAATAAGTTATATTTACAGTGTATCAAGTAAAAAATAACTCTGGTCTACACTACTGAGAGTTGATTGTTCCCTGACTCTAGTGTAAAGAGTAAAAATTTAACACTTTAACAGAGAGAATTAAACTTTGTTTTTTTCTAACTCTAGTCTTCCTAGTAAACCTTACAATACTCATGATTGATAGTGGGCCTCACAGTGGCGCAGTGGGTAGCACGTTCGCCTCACAGCAAGAATTCGCTGGTTCGAGCCTCGGCTGGGTCAGTTGGCGTTTCTGTGTGGAGTTTGCATGTTCTCCCTGTGTTGGCGTGGGTTTCCTCCGGGTGCTCCGGTTTCCCCCACAAGTCCAAAGACATGCGGTACAGGTGAATTGGGTAGATTAAATTGTCCGTAGTGTATGAGTGTGAATGGGTGTGTATGGATGTTTCCCAGAGATGGGTTGCAGCTGGAAGGGCATCCGCTGTGTAAAACATATGCTGGATAAGTTGGCGGTTCACTCCGCTGTGGCGACCCCAGATTAATAAAGGGACTAAGCCGAAATGAAAATGAATGAATGAATGAATGATTGATAGTCAAAATAACTTACATAAGACAATTGTCCAAGAGTTATAGAAATTTCACAATTGCAGTTATGTTATTAATCATTTTATTAACAAAACATGTTAACTCTTGATAACCAGCACTACAAATGGACACTTTTTATAAATTAACACATTTATAAATTTAAAGACATTGTAAAACATTAATTCCCTGAAATAACATCATCAAGTGTTGGCTACCTGTAACAGGTAAGTTTACACTAGATCAATACAGCTAATGATGACAGTACATACTATTCATTCAATCATTCATTTTCCTTCGGCTTAGTCTCTATTTCAGATGTCTCTATTTCACATTTAGAATTGTGTTGAAAACAAATCTTTCCTTTAAACAGCAATTGGGGAAAAAATACAAAGGGGTAATAATTCAGGAGGGCTAATAATTCTGACTTCAACTGTACATTTAAATTATTTTGTTTTACTAAAAGCTATTAAATGACTCAGAACAGAGCATCCCTATTCAAAAGTATCCAATACTTTCCAACAACACCCCAAATTTAAGTTCAGCCACGATCACAAACCCTCAAAAACAGCCACTGTCCTAGTTAGGCTCTCCTAAGAGGCTCCTCTAATCCACTCTGATCACCTGAGCCCAACTCAATGCCACATTTTTACCTAAACACACCTGACTATTTCCCATGCATGAGCTTCCTTCTTGTTTCCCTCATCCTTTAGCTTGCATTGTTCCTATAGCTTTTTTCCCCAAGCAGGAATCTGACCCAGCTGAGACCCTGCAGATTTGGCACTGAATTCGATATTTTTGCCCCCAAAAGCCTGCACTCACCTAGGGACGAGCGAGGAAGGGCCTGAATGGAGCGACCAGCCTCCGTTAGTTGATCTGGCTCAACTAGTTGCAGATGAGGGACAGACTGAGCCTGAGGTGTTGTCAGAACCCATGTGTTAGTTAAATGAGTCCGGCTTTTAACCCATCTGCTGAAATGACTGGGTACGTCCCTCAACGCGTGGGCATGGTGTTTTGGGGCCAACATGCTTCTGCCACCTGGCCCTCATTCTTAATCCATACAATCACAAATGTTGATGATAAATGGCGATTTTATATCAGAATAAATCAAATTATTCTGTCTGTGCACTGTAATGCACCTGACAAGTAGAGAGAGATTGGAGTTTTGTTGGAAAATAAATAAATAATACTTCATTTTATTCAAAAAAACCTAATAAATTTAATGAAACTGAGTCAAAATTATGACTAAAATATGTATTATATGATTAAAATATGTTTGGGGTTTTTTCAGTTTTACATATTAAGATTTTTTGGCTCATCACATGTTGTAAAATTAATATTTTGTTATATTATATAGTGTCATATGCATCATCATGATGGTGTTTTGTATTTGTGTAAATGGCACAGTTTACTGTACCTTCCAGTTGTTGAAATGTTTACTTAAATTGGTTGTCAGGATATTGTAAAATAAAGTATATGAATAATAATAAATGATTTTAGCTAAATTTGTAAAGTTTATAATATAGGACGTTATGCTTTAGTGTAAATTTTATTTAAATATATATTTTGTATTAATCGTCGGTTGATTTAATACATAAGCACATACAAATACAGTCTCATCCATACAGTAGGAAATAATGGGATATATACAAACAAGTAAAACGGATAATACAGTCAGGCTAGGAGCTAAATATGCACCATAGAATAGAAAATCAAGAGAAATTATTAATGTAATGCCAAAAAGGTGTCCATAGCTGCCAAAAATCATCAGACTTTTGATGCATGTCATAGGTGAGTTTCTCGAGCTTACATACTTGACACAACCACATTTTAAAGGAGGGTACCTGAGGAGATGACCACAATAAAAGTATACAATTCTTTTGCCAGATAATCTTGCCTTGGTGTGGGAGTCCAACACATTCTGTACGCCACCATATAACAAATAAAATTCCAGAGAAAAACGAAATTTGATCTTAGAGTCCTTGTAGAAAGTGATGTATTTTCTTCTAAAAAGAGATGATTTTGTCACAATAACAGTGAAGGAACGGGTAAAACAAAGATCAGAGGAGTTTCATTCATTCATTCATTTTCATAGTCCCTTCATTAATCTGGGGTCGCCACAGCGGTATGAACCACCAACTTATCAAGCATATGTTTTACGCAGCGGATGCCCTTCCAGCTGCAACCCATCACTGGGAAACATCCACACACATACACTACGGACAATTTAGCCTACCCAATTCACCTATAGCGCATGTCTTTGGACTTGTGGGGGAAACCGGAGCACCCGGAGGAAACCCACACCAACACGGGGAGAACATGCAAACTCCACACAGAAATGCCAGCTGACCCAGCCGAGGCTCGAACCAGCTGTGAGGCGATCATGCTACCCACTGCGCCACCGTGCAGCCCAGAGGAGTTTCTGTAAATCTATTTCCGACGTAAGGGTGTAAGATAAACTCTGTTAATGAATTTAGAACGAAGTTCATGAACACTCTCTGACAACGTTTACATGGACATCAGTAATCAAATGATTTGCCTTAATCTGAATAAGACAATAATATGATTAAGGTGTTTACATGAGTTGCTTTTTGAATGTTCCTTTCATGATCCTGTTTTACGTGTTGTTTAGCTATAATATGGTGAGTCATGGATTTTGAGTATTCAATGATACAAATAATTAGATGAAAATGTATTTTGGACTGTCGGAATTTCATTGCATTGATGTAGACATGAATAAATGAATGACAATAATTGATATGTTATTTTCCTGTGCATGTTCTCCCCGTGTTTGTGTGGGTTTCCTCCGGGTGCTCCGGTTTCCCCAACAATTCCAAAGACATGCAGTACAGGTGAATTGGGTAAGCTAAATTGTCCGTAGTGTATGTGTGTGAATGAGTGTGTGTGGATGTTTCCCAGTGATGGGTTGCAGCTGGAAGGGCATCCGCTGCGTAAAACATATGCTGGATAAGTTGGCAGTTCATTCCGCTGTGGCGACCCCAGATTAATAAAAGGGACTAAGCCGAAAAGAAAATGAATGAATGAATGAATTTTCCTGTGCAATGGAGATGATGTTTTCAAAGGTGAAGGTAAATATTTCTTGTGTGGTAATTACAGTATATTGAAATGAAAATGAGATTGTTTTTTACTATTGAGTGGCCGTTTAACTAATGACGTAATGTGATTGACTGTGGGATAAAAGGGTGGAGTAAGAAGGTTGTGTCACACACTGAGCAAGGCATTGTGCCGAAACATCTGTGTTTTGTATCACCTAAGAATGTAAACCTTCTGAATAATATTATTGACAAGATTAACGCACCAAAAAAAGTTGAAAACCGCGAGCGCACAGTGCAAACTTCATTACTGAACATACTAAAGCAGATCATTTGATTAACGTCATTGCGTCACCACGCTATTCACATTTCCTCCAGAGTTTCATGTAATTTCAGGTGTTTCATTTTTAATTTGTCGACTTTAATTGCATTTTGGCAGTTTCACTTTCATTCAGGAACATTTCATGCATGCCCCCTGTGACAAATGAGACATTGGATGCGAGTATGAACTGCTGGAAGAGTGTAGTTTTAATGAAATTTGATACCGAACACCTTATAAGAAAAAAAAATGTCTGTGGTCCCTCACTGACTCGGTAGGTGCAGAGAATAGTGTCAGACGGCCGTGTGTGTATAGATTATCCTGTCGCAAAATGCGGCAAAAATCCTACACAATGGTGATAGTTTGATTGCGGTGTTTACATCTGTACTGCACTTCAATAATGCGACTAAAATCGGCATACTCCACATGTCTTAATACGATTTCTGATTAGTTCGATTATGACCTTAATCGGATTAAATTAATTCAAAAATCGCTGTTTACATGGGAGACTCTTAATCAGAGTATTGTCTGATTTGTATTAAAATCTGATTATTGGTGTCCATGTAAATGTACTCAATGAAGTACATTTTGAAAACAATCTGTTACTTATTTCAGACCCTCGAAAGAAGGGTCTCTTCATACTCTCGAAAGAAGTGCATGAGTTAGACAGAGCTTTGTATATTTCAGATGTTAACCCTATAGAAAAACTGCTCGTTACAATTTGCTCTATGGTAGCAAGTTTAAGGCGGTTCATTCCGCTGTGGCGACCCCAGATTGATAAAGGGACTAAGCCGAAA
>CAIGQW010055764.1:2215067-2227977 GCA_903798125.1 Danio choprae | reverse complement strand
AGAGTATCAGCATTAAATGTTTGTATTGTTTGTTTATATTCATTTTTTAGACATCACGGGGGCAGTGGTTTACTTTCAGAGGAGTTAAGAAATCATATTTACTAAAATAGCCCTGATTTTCCATCAAAACTAATGAAAATAGAGAATTTTTTAAAGTGACGTCTGTTTTTTGTATCCATAACTGTAGATAGATGGAGATACAGATATATAAATGTGAAACATAACAGCATGTAGAGTGCATCTCTGCTCCGCATTTTGCTGCTGTAGCAATCAGACATCGGTCCAAATCAAGCTTCTAGTACCCGAAAGCGAACATGGCACCCGAAAACAGATAAATGTAGACAATGGTATGTGTGAGGAACGGCGTGTTCCCCCTGCTTTTTATCCATTTTTTTAAATCTCTGAATTTCTTCCCCGCTTCAAAGACCATACTGTGCACAGTTGGGGGGCTTCAAAGCTCCAAGTCCACAGAATTAGGGGAGAGAAAAGCAGCTTCTGCATTGCTGACGGCTCAGAAATATCACAAGGCAAGCAAGTAGAAAACCTAAATTTTCCTCTCCCTCTTAAGAAGAATGATGCCTTTCACCTGCATCATTTAAACTCAAGATTTGGAGCCGCTTTTTTCTCTTCTGGATGAGATTACAGGTGGACGTTTGTGACCAGTCCCGTGGCCTTTTGCATGGCGCTCATTGTGTCCTCTCCGGCTTTAAGGCAACACTAGGTATGTTGGGTGAAAATGCCTTGTCTTGTGATAATACTTCAGCAGTCTTTTGTCTCCTGAGAGGAGGTATTGTGCTAACGCTAACAGAATTAGCATTCAAGATTTAATCACTGTTTGTGTTTGTAATTAGTGAGACAGAATTGTATTTAGGGAACAACTGGAGGTTTTGGAGTGTGAGGTAAAGTGTGATGTTGTTACTTTGTGTGTTGTTTTGGGAGTTTTAGAAGGAGAGAGAAAAAAAAACTGTACACAACTTTAGCTAAAAATGCTACACTCGCCAATCTGCAAGGACTAACTTTAGCCTAATAAAAGTTGGCGCAGGCAATTTGTGTACTATACGACTTTGGGACTCAGCTGGGTTTTTAGGTTTTTCGACATTATTGGTGTAGTTAGGTGGGGACCTGAACGCTCTCTCAGTTGGCGTCTGTGATTTCTCAAAAATAGCTGGAGTTTTTTGGTCCCGAGCGCCCTCAGCGTTCTCCAAACCCCACTGCTCATAATTATGCATCGCCGGTCACATTTGTGGAGGGAAAAATACTGTGACTGATGTAAAATAATTAGTGTGCTGCGAACGGGGCAGCTTGTTGCCAGCGCGGGATCAGTGCTGGCTAATGGGCTGTGAAAGGAGATTGCTACCTAGCTGCGTTGTGCCTTGCGCTGCTAAATAATGCATCATGTGCATGCACTGCACGATGGGCCGATCATACAGAGACGCTCCGGCACCCAATTATATTTTACCTGCCAAGGTGACACGCTAGCTAATGCTAACAGTACCTCATTACCTCCCCCAACTTAGCCCCCTCCCCATGGCACAAAACTTTTTTTTCTCCTCTCTTCTTTTGCGTCAAGGTTTGCTTGGTATTTACTGAATGCTAATCAAGTGCTTCATGAAGCTGTCATATTACTGCTAGTGTATATCAGCATGTTTTATTTGTATTTTTGCTTGTGCTACACAGTTTAAGCTACTGTACTGAAGCAGGATCAATCTTACACATGTGGAGAAGTACACTATAAAAAATTATAGGTTGAATTAAGCAACATTGAGTCAAGTATGGAGAAACACAATTAATTATCAATTAAAATGCTTGGGTTTGTCCGTATTTGACCCAACATTGGGTTAATACAATCCACCATAGTACAACACTTTATTCAAATGCTTCTTTGTTACAAACACATTAATGCAGCCTACTGCTATATTTAATGCTAGCAGCACCTAGCAATCTAGCAAGTGCATATTAATTAATATTATTGAGTACATGTTTGTACAATTATTCTGAAAGATATTATAATAAAAGTGACCGACTAGCAATTTAATTGAATTTACTTTACTTTTATTTTATTTTATTTTATTTTATTTTATTTTATTTTATTTTATTTTATTTTATTTTATTTTATTTATTTTTTATTTATTTTATTGTATTTAATTTTATTTAATTTTATTTAATTTTATTTAATTTTATTTTATTTTATTTTATTTTATTTTATTTTATTTTATTTTATTTTATTTTGTTTTGTTTTGTTTTATTTAATTTAATTTAATTTAATTTAATTTAATTTAATTTAATTTAATTTTATTTTATTTTATTTTATTTTATTTTATTTTATTTTATTTAGGTGAATTCACTCACTAATTTATTAGTCCAGTAAATACCAGTATTTATGCAGTGAATATTTTCTAGCATTAACAAAAATACATTTATTACAGTATTTATTCGTTTTTATTAAAATTAGTTAATGAAAATAAAGTTGTCCTTTGTTCTTTCTCAGATTAGTTAATATTAGCAAATGTTGAAATGCTGTACAATTATTGTTCATTCTTAGATCATGCTAATGAATACATTAACAATAACTAATGAAACTGTATTGTAAAAAAAACAGATTAATACAATTGCCATTGCATTCATAGTTTAATTAATTATATAAAAACCTACAATTTCAGATGTCAACATAATTATGTGTTCAGCTTATTATAGAATTCCTGCTATAAAATATCTAACACAATTTCCATTTCTAAACTTACAAGCTACTAGTTTATTTTTTCTTTTATGTTGTTTACATTGTGCATCACATAGATGTATGTGATTCATTTAGTGATTATGTGACGCACACTGTTAAACACATTGCTTGTAAAGAAACCCAGGTGTACATTTCCCCAGTAAATGCAGAACAGGCGTAAAAATCTTCTTTACATCTCATGCAAAAAGGGGCTGAAAGCATTTCCTGTCAGAAAGAAAATGGCATCAAAACGGAAAAGAAACAATGTCAAAGATGATCTGGAATACAACTGGGAATAAAAAGGGAATTTTGACACTGAAGGCTTTGTTTGTTTTTAAGAAAAATACATTTTTAATACATATAATTTACCATATGAACCACAAAACCAGTCATAAGTATAATTTTTAGAAAATTGATAATTATACATTATATAAAAGGTGAATAAATGGGTGTTCTTATTATTATTAATAATTAATATTTATAAAAAATACTACTACTAATAATAATGATAATAATAAAAATAATAATGATAATAATAATCTAATAATAATTATGATACTAATAATAATAATAATAGCTATGATAATAATAATAATAATAATAATATTAATATAATAATGATAATAATAATATAATAATAATAATGATGATGATAATAATGGGCCTCACGGTGGCGCAGTGGATAGCACGTTCGCCTCACAGCAAGAAGGTCGCTGGTTCGAGCCTCGGCTGGGTCAGTTGGCGTTTCTGTGTGGAGTTTGCATGTTCTCCCCGTGTTGGCGTGGGTTTCCTCCGGGTGCTCCGGTTTCCCCCACAAGTCCAAAGACATGCGGTACAGGTGAATTGGGTAAGCTAAAATTGTCCGTAGTGTATGAGTCTGAATGGGTGTGTATGGATGTTTCCCAGAGATGGGTTGCAGCTGGAAGGGCATCCGCTGCGTAAAACATATGCTGGATAAGTTGGCGGTTCATTCCGCTGTGGCGACCCCAGATTAATAAAGGGACTAAGCCGAAATGAAAATGAATGGAAATGAATGATAATAATAATAATAATAATAATAATAATAATAATAATGTGTTGCAATACAATATGAATGCAATAAGCTGTACACAACAGTGACTTTAAAAAAAATTATATTTAATATATGAAATCATTTAATCACAATATTAGTTAAATCTTACTTTTGGAACAAACTAATAAATATGATGTTTTTAAATCATGCAAAAGCTATAAGCATATCATATTTGGCTTGAAAAATATGATATCTGAGGTTTCATATTGAGAAAATATTGAGATATAAATATAAAATTACCTTTTAAAGATGTGCAAATTAAGCAATGCACATTAGTAATCAAAATAATGTGTGTGTTTTCTTTGTTATATTTACAGTAAGAGATTTATAAAATATCTTGATGGAACATGATTTTAATTTTGTAATGATTATTTTATGGCATAAAAGAAAAATCGAATATTTTGACCCATACAATGTGCACAATATACCTGTGCAACATAAGACGCATATAAGCAAATCCATTTTACATAATACAACATCATATTTGACCACATAATAGCATACATTTTACAACACAGAACTCAAAAAGCAGACGCAGAGCAATTTAAAAGTCTCTAATTCAGCCGTTCTCACTTTCAGAACGGATATGCGATTTTTTTAGCTTCATGTTTATGTACACAGCAAATACGTTTAACCTCAGTTTGACACCCCGCAACCATCCAATTAAAGCAGTACTTGATGCTCCATTCATCCCAAGTGCTTTATTCACACGTTTCAATGATGAGGCTATAGTGGTCGTTCAATCTTGCCCGTTTGCCTCTCGCCCGCATTACACACAAACCTTCATATATTTTTTTCCTGGAAATGGGCTTAATTTGTCACAGCAATCACACATAAATGCAGGAGTATTCCTACTTAATAATGTGAAATGCCTGTTAAAGTCGGAGCTGTAATCTGTGGCTAAGTTTAAAATGCTTTTCAAGATCCAATTTTCAAATTAAAAGCCTGGTGTGTATCATTGATTCAGACAACACCTAAGAAGATGCCTGTGTTTACACCTGTTTTTGCTTTCTGAATAGTAATAATGGTAGTACTATAGTATTATATTTTAAGCTATAATTGGATGTGAATAAAGATGCTGTTTTTTTTGTGTGACTGAAACATAAATGCATCTTTTTTTCTTCTTGTTGAAAATATTTCTTATATTGAACATTTCTGAATATATCTATGCCTGTTCATGTTAGTGTTACTTTTATATTTTTTGTAACATTATTAATAATGTATGGAACATGACAAATGTGAATTCCTCATTTTACTTTAAAAAAAAATCCAAATGTCTGGAAAATATTAGGTATGCCTGTATAAAAGTATAACCTAAACAATTGTTATAATAATAATAATAATAATAATAATAATAATAATAATACTACTACTAATAATAATAATAATAATAATAATAATAATAATAATAAATAAATAACAATATTAATATAAAAGAATATTATAAATAATAATAATGATAATAATAATAATAATAATAATAAATATTAATATAATAAATTAATAATAATGATAATAATAATAATGATGATGATAATAACAATAATAACAACAATAATAACAATAATAATAATATAAAATAATATAATAAATTAATAATAATGATAATAATAATAATAATTACAATACTAACAGCACTAACAACAACAATAATAATAATAATAATAATAATAGTAACAGGGGTAATAATATTAATAATAATATTAAATATTAAATAATATAATAAATAATTATTATTTATTTATTCATTTTCCTTCAGCTTAGTCCCTTATTTATCAGGGGTCGCCACAGCAGAATGAACCGCCAACTATTCCAGCATATGTTTTACGCAGCGGATGCCCTTCCAGCTACAATCCAGTCCTGGGAAATTCATGATAATAATAATAATAATAAATAATAATAATAATATGTATATATTGCACAGAGTAATATATACCCCTAGAATATATTTGTTTGTAACAACTGCGTACTTACTGTGTAATTATGGTGTAATATAAACTGCAATTACCACAGATTATTGTTTTTGCACACAAAATATAAGCATATTATTTTCTCATGTGGCCTCTCAGCAAAGTCAATGCAACTGTGTACAATTGGGGCTGACAGATTCATTACATCTGTGTAATTAAAATCCAAATTTGCATATATCCACTGGGCAAATACAGATGGTCCTGATGTATACATCGACATATTACAGACCATAATTTTTTTTCACATGTGTAGCAATACAAAGAATGATATGGATCGAACATATTTGTAAGCATAATTAATGTTTATAAAAAATATATAGTTTAATTGAAATGTTTTAAGATTCAGCAATACATATTTAGTTGGCAACGCTTTTAAATTGCTGTAATAAATTCTGCTGTTATTAAATCTGCTTATTAAAAACAAAGAGAGTGCAGTGGGATTAGATTATATTAAAAGTAAGAATGAACACACAGATGGTGTTTATGTTGTGGCTTGAACACAAATGAAGTAATAACTAAATAGTTATTAATCGTGATGCACTTACATTGAAATTTTATTTAAAAATAGCTGGATGTATGTCTACCATTAACCTTTCAATAACAGCTGCAAATACATCAATAGCAGCAAAGAAATATAATAATAATAATAATAATAATAATAATAATAATAATAATAATAATAAAATATTAGTGATAATAACAATAATGATAATAATAATAACAAAATTGTACTTGTAATATTAATGATAATTATGATAACTATAATAATAATAATAGCAATGATAATAATAATAACAAAATAGTAGTAGTCATAATAATAATGATAATTATCATAATAACCATAATATTAGTTATAATAATAATAATAATAATAATAATAATAATAATAATAATAATAATGATAATAATAATAATAACAACAAAACAGTAGTAGTAATAATTATAATAATAATAATAATAATAATAATAGTGATAATAATAATAATGATAATGATTATTATTATAATTATAATAATAGCAAAAATAGTAGTAGTAATAAAATAATGATAATTATGATAACTATAATAATAATTATTATTATTATCATTACTATTATTATCACTATTATTATTATTGTTATTATTATTATTATTATTATTATTATTACTACTAATACTACAATAAAATGTTTTGCAATACAATATGAATGCAATAAGCTGCACCTAATGGTAAAAAAAGAAAGAATAATATTTAATATATGAAATCCTTTAATCATAATATTATTTAAATATTACTTTTGGACCAAAATAATAAATAGGGTTGTTTTTTTATCATGCAAAGGCTATAAGGCTATAATAATATTGAGATATAAATGTTAAGAAATATTATATGACTTTACATTGTACCCAAATTAGAAGCGTGCAGTTTAAAAACAAATCTCAAATAAAACATCAAGTTCATACGGTAAAGAATCACTCACATCTTTTTGTTTTTTGTTCTACTAATCAGGCCTTTCTCAGTCTTGTGTTTCGACACTGATTCACGACCATCTGCTGCTTTCCTTATTTTTCCTGATAATCAAATAAAAAAGAAAAACCTTAAAAATGAACCGTCGCCCAAATCTGTGTTAAATTGTGCCAAAGCTTATCAAACTGATAATAGCAGGGAGGGGGGCTGGAGGAGAAACACACACACACACACACACACACACACACACACACACACACACACATGCTCAAATCAAATCCCATTTGGGGCTGCTGTTAAACTAGCTCACTAAATTGGCCTGCAGCTCTCGGTCTAATACAGCAATAATGTCACACTGCGCTTGTTTACTCTGAATTTTAATTTTCTGTTTCATTGCTCCTGGTTATTGATGTTTGCGTTATCACGTTCACTTTAAACTATTGATAAATTGGCGTCTCGGCTTTCATACATATAATTACTTCAGGTATCACGCGCGGACCTGAAAACACTGGACCAGCAGAGACACTGAATCCATCTGCAAAACACAGAGAGCATCAGGGGGAATTCAGGACTCCTCAGAAAGTCAGACTTACTGTATACCATGATATAAAACTTAAAGATATATACAGATATTGACTTTATTATGAAATGCGGATGTAGTGTCTTTTTTACAAATGTTTTAGAACTTCTGATTCATCCGACTGCATGTTGGGAAATGAATTGGAATAATTTGATATAATATAAATATATTAATATACAGTTGAAGTCAGAATTATTCGCCCCCTGTATATTCCCCCCCCCCCCCCAAAAAATTCTGTTTAACACATTTCTAAACATAATAGTTTTAATAACTCATTTCTAATAACTAATTTCTCTTATCTTTGCCATGATGACAGCACATCATATTTGACTAGATATTTTTCAAGATATTAGTATTCAGCTTAAAGTGACATTTAAAGGCTTAACTAGGTTAATTAGGCAAGTTAGGGTAATTAGGCAAATCATTGTATAATGATGGTTTGTTCTGTAGAAAATCGAAAACAAATATTGCTTAAGGGGGATAATAATATTGACCTTAAAATGGTTTAAACAAATTAAAAACTGCTTTCATTCTAGCTGAAATAAAACAAATAAGACTTTCTCCAGAAGAAAAAATATTATAGGAAATACTGTGAAAAATTCCTCGCTCTGTTAAACATCCTTTGGGAAATATTGGAAAAAGTAAAGAAATTGACAGGAGAGCAAATAATTTTGACTTCAGCTGTATATAATATATATAATTCGATCAAACTAGTTGCTTTACAAACAATTGTGTTGATGACGATACATACAAATGCAAATAATATAATGGTAACACTTTACTTTAAGTCACACTGTAAAAACAATTATATGACAAAATAAATCATGACAACAAATGTGTTTGTTACTTTAAATGATTTGAATAAGTTAACCAGGTTTCAACTTATTTGTTATTTTAGGTTTAAGCTAGTTTTTTTAGTCAGTTTGACTAATGTAAGTTGAGATGACTTGAAAATGTCATTCGATTCAACTAAACAATTTAAGGCAGTAAGATTGATCTTTTAAGTGTATTCACTGGCTTATTACGTGATTATTATTAAGACATTGACTGTTTATTAGTGTATATATATGTCTCTAAACCCAACTAATATCTTACTAACTATTAATAAGCAGCTTATAAGTTGTATTGAGCTAATAGTCTTAGTTAATGGTTTGTTAATCACATGAATAAAGTGTTACCAATATAACTAAACAAATACCAATAATAAGCTGTTTTTTTTTACGGTTAAAAATTAATAGAAGTGAATGAGACCGGAAGTCTTGAGCCGATAATGTTCCAATGGCTGTGTCCGCTCAAATGTGAAAGAATAAAGTCAATAAGATTAGTTTGTCCTTTAAGGCTTCTTCTTTTTTTGTCCCTTGATCTTTACAAGGTTCACTGAAAGAAAGAAAAAATGGTAACCTAAAGAATCCTAAAACTAGTAAGGTTATTTTTATACATAATCTATTATTTAATATTGAACAAATAACTAATAAAGGGACTAAGCCGAAAAGAAAATGAATGAATGAATGAATGAATGAATGAATGAATGAATGAATGAATGAACAAATAACCTAAAACATAATAATGTTAAATGGGATTTGGAAAGTAATCTAGTTTTAGATTTTCCACGTATACACTGTAAGAAATGTATTTGACAAAAAGTCAAGACAACCAATATGTTTGTTGCTTTAACTTACACTGTAAAAAAAATGCAGGGTTCCACACTATTCATTCATGTTGTCCCAACACACTTCCATTAAGTTAACATAACTAATCGAAGTAGATTGAAAATAAAACAATGTGTTGTTTCAGCTCAATTTAAATAAGTCGTTTGAACAAGCAGCAGAAATCATGTTGAGTGTATTTTAAGTTAATCAGGTTTTAACTAACTTTAAGCTATGAAAAGTTTAACTTAATCTTTTTAGTCAGTTTGATTGTAAGTTGAGATGACTAGAAAATGAATTTAATTTAACAAAAAAAATTAGTGCAGCAATATTGTTTTTACAGTGTATTGTAGATAAAAGGACCTAGAAATGTAATTTTTTCTCAGTCGCTTTGGCACATTTCTCAGATCAGAAATGAGATTCTCAAAACTAGCTGTTCAATCTTCACATCATTGTGTCACTTGTGCACATCAAAAGCGCAGTTTCTCATTCCTTTCAACAAGTTGCAAATGCTTTTGTACATCCATGCAAATGATTATGTGCAATTCTCTGATGTTTCCTACATTATCAATTGCTTATGTCATGTTGATCAAAATGTATTATTTTGGTCTCTGTTGAATGGTCTCACCCCCCACAACATATAATTGTTTGTTTATGGCATAAGATCTGTCAACAAATTACAGTACAAACAGCAAAACAAAGCGACTGAGCAAAACTGTAAAAAATAAAAGAGTATATATTGTAGTAGGTTGAAGTTAGCATTATGAATTTGCATTATAAATAGGAATTAGTATTGATGGTTCCACAAAGATGTTTAAGCATCCATAAGCTTTATTGTCCACAAAAGTGTCTTTGTCCAATTTAGTTTATTCAATTCACCTATAGCGCATGTCTTTGGACTGTGGGGGAAACCGGAGCACTTGGAGGAAACCCACGCCAACACGTCGAGAACATGCAAACTCCACACAGAAATGCCTAATGATCCAGCCAAGACTCGAACAAGCGACTTTCTTGCTGTGAGTCCACAGTGCTGACCACTGAGCCACCGTGCTGTCCCCATAGCAAATCCAATGAACCATTTTTTTCAGTGTATATAATGAAACAAACGCAATGTATTAAAACTTAATAAATGCACGACTCTCACATCCCTGATGGCACCTCTGTACGAGTAAATGCATTAAAACCCCCATCCTCACGGTCGTATTCATTCCTGATGGTTCTTTGCGTTATGTGATTATCTATGGGAAATCTCCCTGCAATCTTCAGTGAACTGGAACTGCCGATGCCACCATTTCATAATGATACTCAGATGATTTGCATGATAGCAGTCATAGGGCACTCGTCTATCAGGATGAAATACTACAGGTGCATGTGCATGTTATTAATGATTAACCCCACCAGTAGGTAGAAGATGAAGATGTCTAAGATTGGTTCAAAATAAAACATATATATCTGTAAAGTACCAAGCCACTCCATATAAGTAGGGTGAACATATGTAAAGTGGGAGAGATAGTAAATAATCAGTTAATTCAAAGTTATTTTCTGATTCATAAGCGTTTCCATTTATTTATAGTTATAAATCGCATTATGGGACTGTGATCTCTGCTCGGTTGACTTTTGATGTTGAAAATTCAACTCCACAGTTTAACAAATTTACTTTTATTCATTCATTCATTTTCATTTCGGCTTAGTCCCTTTATTAATCTGGGGTCGCCACAGCAGAATGAACCGCCAACTTATCCAGCATATGTTTTACGCAGCAGATGCCCTTCCAGCTGCAACCCATCTCTGGGAAACATCCATACACACCCATTCACACTCATACACTACGGACAATTTAGCTTACTCAATTCACCTGTACCGCATGTCTTTGGACCCGGAGGAAACCCACGCCAACACAGGGAGAACATGCAAACTCCACACAGAAACGCCAACTGACCCAGGCGAGGCTCGAACCAGCGATCAGCGACCTTCTTGCTGTGAGGCGAACGTGCTACCCACTGCGCCACTGTGAGGCCCAAAATGACTTTTACTGACATTTTATTCGTTTGAAACAATATAATGTATAAGAAATAATATATAGAAAAAATAAGTCTGAATTTTTCAAGGCTAAAAGTCATTGGAATAAAGATCAAGATCCCATAATGCAAATCAAAAGCATAAACAAACAAACATGAATCACAAAATATTTAAAACTGCTAATTTACTGATAGTTCTTACAGTTTATACAGCATAAAACATATAATACATGATCGTTCGTTATATATTATATGCCAGCATTCATACTTGTCTACTGGTTGTGTGATTGTCATATGAGCAGGGCTTGACGAATCAGGGAACGACACTCAATAGTCCAAAATATCCAATCAGAGAGCAACTGTGGATAGCCACGCCTCCGTTTTTAAGGTTTGTGTTTCAGTCTTTCTACACTGAAACAGGACATCAGCGATTTCCAAACTAGGAAGCTCTTTAGCATTTTCGAAATGCTCCAATTTTGTCGGTCGAAGATGTCGTAGTTTGAGCGCCAGGTGCATAAATAAAATAAATAAATAAAATAAAAGCGTATGTGTTCAAAAACGAAAATGCATTAAGAATTTAATATCTTTCCTGCATCTGAACGTTACACTCGGATAATACAGAAGTTAAAAAAAACTAAACTCAGTATTTTACATCATTATTTTTGACCTCTATTCTTACTCCTCAATCAACACATTTCCAACTCCACCACATTTTAGAAACAATTTAAAAGGTCCCCAAACTCCTTCAAAGATCTTGTATTTACCTCTTAATATATAGGTTATCTTTTCCGTTGTCATGTTTGTAGCCATGTCTTTCAGCCAACATCTATATTTGGTGTACACACATTTTTCCACTTAAGCTTGAAGAATACATATCTATAATTATACATTCAGTCTTTTTAATCTTGATTTCTATAGGGTATAAACGGACAGTGGAACATTGACACAGAAATCTGTATATTTTGGGAAATTAGGATGTTTGTGAAATCAGATCACCACGTCTTGACCCTAGTCAGACATTATACGTAACAGCAACATCATGTAACATCACGTAGTAGCGACAACAACAACAACAATGGCGGACTACATACATGTGCTGCAGAAGTTACTGAGTTTAATAGCTTTAACTAAAAAACGTTTGCTATGTTCGTCTTGTGTTGTTTTGTAATGCCCAAAAAGTTTATCCGCAGCCATGTGGGAGAATACAGTGCCACATACTGGTCTGGCATGTATATTACATCATTATTTTATTGAATAAACCCAGCAGGCACAGGACATCAACATGACGTCAGTTTGACATTCTACCCCAACGCCAGGAGACGTTGCATTTTGGGTGGAAATGAACTTTGTTTAAATGTGGCAAATAATATTGGCTTTAATCACTGAGAAATAAATAGAAATATAATCTTTTTAAAAGAAGGTATACTTACTAATGCTTAGCATGGTGTGTGTGTGTGTGTGT
>CAIGQW010055764.1:2155500-2203999 GCA_903798125.1 Danio choprae | reverse complement strand
GTGTGTGTGTGTGTGTGTGTGTGTGTGTGTGTGTGTGTGTGTGTGTGAGAGAAACACTGAAGGGGGTTCTTTTGTTCTTCTTATTTATCACATGCTGATTTTACTATGTTAAGGAGCAGAGTTCAAATAGCTTTTTTTATTTATATATATATATATATATTATATATATTTAGCTTTTTTAATATGTATTAACAGAATAAGGTCAGTGCTTGTGGGTGGAGCGAAGGATATGTATAATTTAGGGTGGTTTATAAACAATGCTAAGTCATTTATAAAATGTATGTGTATATGTATGTGAATGTGGTCTTTCACTACGCTTACATCATGTGGACGGGGAGGATAAAGGAAGAGTTGGAGGCTATAAGAGTTCAGTTGTGAGACGTTATTTTATGAGGGAAGATATTGAAATGTGTGTTGAGTTAATATCATGTCAAATTTTATTTAATAGAATTGATTCATTAATTGGGATGCAATGATAATGGGATAGAAACAGTGGTTTTGTGCATTCAAGCATTTTCTTAGTACAGGATGAACAGAAATATAATAATAATAACATTAATAATAATAATAATAATGTAAAAGGATCTGAAACTATTTGGTTATGTACTGGGTATATCAGGTTTATTTTTTAATCAACTGAATTGTCAGGTTTATAATTATAATTTTATCGAATCAATATAAGCTAAATTTAATTTAAAGCTTTATCTGTATTTAAGAAGGCCAAGGAAAGATTATGGCAACTGTGTATGACTTAAAATGTCTTATTGCAATTAATAAACATTGTAAAATGTGTTCACATTCAGTGTCATGTCATTTCACGATGATTGTGGTCAGTGTTTTTATTATGAAAAATGTGATGATAAAATGATGAGTGAATTCTAGCATGTTTTTCTGAATCATTATGACATGCAAATGTTCTGCTAATATAAAATGTGTCTGCTTTACTACTGTTTTAATATCACAGACCGAGGGTAAACATTGTGCATCAATGTAAAACTTTTATTACTAAAAAATGTATACGTTTCAGCAGGCAACAACCGATATGACATTATTTTGACATTAACCTAATATGCTCTGTTATAATTCTAATTTTAATGGTGTTGTCTGCATTCTTAACATAGTCTTTATTACAAAAAATATCACAATGCTTTCGAAATGTTTTACTGTTACAAATAAAGATGATTTTATGAAATCATAATATAGTGTAAGTGTGTTTTGGCAGTGTTGTGTTCCCTCAGCCCCTCCTCTCTCTCTCTATTTTTTTCCATGGGAACTCAGGGAAGAGTTGAGGTAAGAACCAGTCTCAACACGACAGCTTCACAATGAAGGCACAGTCACAACATGAATTCAGTTTTGGGTACATACAAAATACAACACGTCTACAGGCTATTACACTTATAACTATAGTATGTGAAGTGTTGAACCGTCGAATATTTGCTTTGGTGGACTATTTGCAGCAGCCGAAAAAAATATGACTTATGAGCGTTTCTTGTTCAGCATTTATGTAAAATACAGTACACAATAAACAGTTTAGCGTATGTATAAGTAAAACATCTAGACGGTAGTTTGATCCAGTAGTTTTCCGATCCTCGCCGCATTGTTCAACGGGGAGAGAGATGGAAAAACTTCCTCCGCCTCCAAAACCTAAACCCCGAACCCATATCAGCTCGCGTTTATTTTCACGAAGGTTTACAAATGTTTATTTCCACGAAGAAATATTGTTTTTTAAAAACAATAGTTTATGCTGGTTATCTCGTCGCGTCAACAGCGTACACACTCTATTGCGATAGTCATAAAACTTAATGAATAGGTGCGTCCCTTGCCGCACCACAGCAGCGGGGCGCGTGTATTCCTACGCACCAATCCAGATTTTACGTCCTGCCCGAAAATAAACCACATTTCGGTCTTTCAGCGTGCAGCCATCTTCATTGCTGCTTGGATTTATATCTCCAAGTCATTGTTGTGTAAGGAAATAGCTGTTGGTTCATTTAGAGTAGAGATCCAACGGCACGGGATCTAGCTTTCCTGAAGGCGGCAGGATATGGTATGGGTAGGAGTTTTTATAATGGCTCGCGCACATATGGAGTGACGCCATCTTTCCCTGTGTGCTGCTGCTGCGCGAGCGCGGAGTTCTCGCGCACACATTCACTCTCAGCAGGAGCTGCCGCGCGCTGCGGGTTATTCTCTCACATTTTCTCAACGGATTGTCGCCATTATTCGCGTTTTAAGTACTGAAAACCGAAACAGGAATATACAGCGTTTGACACAGGTAAGCGGGTTTGCCGATAACGTGTTCGGTTGCTTATTTTGTATGAAATGTTAGGAGGGAATGTCTTTCTGCAGCTGTGGGGAATGAGGTGATCAACCAGCGGAAATATTACGGCAAAATCACGACCAAACTACATCGATGTCCACTCAAATGATGGCGGATTTCCTCGACTGTAACGTTGTACGTGTTTTAATGAATCGGGAAGGCTGTGTTTTGAGCTGCGAGTTGATATGTGGTGTTTTTGGTGCTAGCCGGGTTAGCATTTTAAGGGTGGAAAAGTGTTTTGTGGCGACCACCTAAAATCACCCGCAAACTCCTCCTTTTTTCAAGATTACATTTTTATCCGAAATATATTTAAAACGTAACCACTAAAGATGATTTGGTAACGTGGAATACTGTAATTTCAAACCTGTATTTTGGTACGTTAAGTCGGTTGTGTGGCTATAGAGGCAAAGTTAGTCTGTGGTTAACTAACGTTAATATTTATTAACATTAGCTGATATTTTTTCTTTCCATTCGTCATTTGCGTGTTTAACGTTATTAAACCCTGTACCTTTTTCGTTTTCTTAAACTAACGTTAACTAAAATCTGAAGGATAAGTTTGAGGTAACGTTAACATGTTTTTTGCACACATGCGTGACACGGCTGTATCATCTTGAGTCACAGCCACTAATCAAATCAGTAAAATCGTGCGTTGTTAAATACCGTAAATATGACCCATTTATAAGTTTCTGAGTAAGAAACAAACAAAGGCATTTAAAGTGTTTGGCCGTTGAGAGGAAGTCGAGGAGGAGCCTGAGTGAAACCTGACTCTGCTGGAGCTCGTGCTGATGGGGGTGGGGATCATCGGTGCGCGCACACGGGCTTTGCGGACGGGCGCATACCCCACTATATACATCACTCCCTAACTCTCATTAACGGTGAATTCATCCTAGTCAAATTCATTATTAGTGAGCATTTGAACATTCTAAAGTGCCTTTTCAATATACTGCCTTATTTTCTGCAAAGTTCTGGGTTTGCATTTGATGCTAAAGGGGTTTATTTTTGTTAGCACAGAAGCAGCTTTCTCTGTAAACACAACTGGGGGTTGATTTGTTAATGATTTACGTGGCTTAAAAAGAAAACCTAATCATATGTGCCTTTTCCTCCACCTCTAAAAACATGAGGCAGTATACATGGACAAGACTTTATAGCTGAGCTTTGGTATGTTCAAGTAAATAAATGCACAATACCAAAAAAACTTTTTTATTTTACTTGATTAATTTTTTGTTGTATAAATATGAGTATTAGCATCAAATAAAATGCACATTTGTGTTGGTAAATGTGTTAATCAAGTGGTATTTTGTGCATTGAGGCTGTGATTGACAGTCATGTAGTGTGTAATGTTGTTTTTCAGGTTATCGCTATTTTGAAAAGTAGAGCTTAAGCAGATTTGACCGAATTGAGTGTGTAAATTTTAATATTCACACAAAAAAAGAAGTGTTCAAAGGCCTTTTTAAAAATAATGTTACTTAAAAAAGACGATAATTAATAGAGTTAATAAAATGCTTTTTGGGATGTACATTTTCAAGTTTGCCAGCACTTTTAGAAGTCTTTAAGATTGTAGTGTTTTAAGTCAATGTTCATTGTATATACACACAATGTTCTTTATCTCTGTTTACTTTTGAGTTTCTGTCTGTTATACAGGAAAATGCAGCGTGTTTTGCAGTCGCAATACACAATGTATTCTGGTGTATACGTGCAAATGTGTGCAGGCTTTTACAGCATTTCTCATCACAGTTGACACATTTGGAGCAGACGTGTGGTATAGGATGTTCATTGGAGCTAGCTAACCAAGATCTTTTGAAATACTGCGCACAATAGGCAGATTTCTGAAACTGAATGCGGGTGTTGAAATCGCCATCTAAGCTGCCATGCCCCTGGTCACAACAGGCACTTAGCCCGAGCCATTTGGGTGGTATTTAAATTCACATGCTGTCTGAATGCCAAGGATTACAAACAAATGCCTCCGTCTTCTCAAGCCTCCTCGGGTTTCGGTGGATGAGCCTGTTGTTGAGGATGGAATGGGCGCAGGATTTTGGAGAAGTTTTTTTTTAATGTTTTAGTATATTTAGTTGTATACTTGGATGCGAGGCTGGATTTGTTGGTGCATCTTTTGAATTAACTATGCAGATGTTACGCTTGCGGTTAGATATATATTTTTTTATATATTAGTATGGATGATATGGTGTGATGATGGAAGAATGGTAAGTTTGGTTCGGGCTATTGTTTTATGATGCAGACGTTAGCTTTTCCTTGGAATGCTGACTCTGAAGAATGTTTTACTTGTGCTGTGTGTCAGGTTTGGAGTCAAATTCAAGCATTGAATAATGAGTTCTTAGATGTTGTTCATTGTTAGAGTTCTATCTTTCCTTTCCACTTCGCTTCCTATGTTGCCATCTCCACCCATGTTCCACCCGGCAGAGGTACCAAAACATTCAGATTGGTTTCAGATGTGCGTGAAGGCCAGGCAGGGGGAAAATAAAACACCCATGGTTAGTAGAGTTGGGATTTTTCATGCTCAAACCAGCTTGTCTGAACTAAAGAAACCAGCTAGAGTCAAATTTAGAAGAGCTCACCCAGAAGCTGTTCTTTTTACCATTTTATTTTCACTTTTTCTATTCGAATGGTTGTAAAACTCAACGCTTGAGCTTTGGCAAGGAAAATTGATCATCTAAATACATCCAACATGACCTCACGAGTGAACTGGCAGTGGTTTGTGAGCACTTATTTCCATGCATCATCATCATCATCATCTCGATTGACTGCGAGCAATAGCACTGTTTAAGCGTAGCTTGTGTGTGGGATTTCTTGGAGGCTGAGGCTCAGTTGGCACCTCATGTTGCGTGCGAAAGAGAGCAGTAATACCGCAGGGGGGTTAAGGCCTGTATGCTGCTGGGTTTATCTCTCCAATTGACTCCAGATGTTGTGAACCGTAGATCGAGTGACTGGCTGACTGCTGTGAAACTCTCGGCAGCCCCAGGCGGAGAGCCACAGCAGCACTGTTTTACACATCGCCTTATCAAACACACTTTCCATGCTCTGCATTCAGAATACTGACAGCTGCCTCCTAGAGGAACTGTCCTCGTTATTGCCAAATATATATGAAATAAGAGCTGACCGTGTCATTTTGGCTGTGTTGACTCAGAGCTGCACAGAATTGAGAGATATTTTGTGTGTGTATGTGCTTTGGTGTGTCAGTTCCGTTCTCCTCCTGGACCGGGGATTTGTTTTGGCACCTGTGTCGGTCCAGGTGAGATTTCCATTCGTAAAACTAATGCATTCACAACACTGCCTGCCTTTGGTTTCCTGCCGAGCTGCAGTGCAGTGTCGGATTAAATATTTTGTTGTAGTGATGCACTGAAATGTTGTTCTTCCTGAACACTCCTGAAGATTTCATAATAAACATAGTAGAATTAAATTGCACATTAGGCACTTTTTATCAACTTGTTAATGATATAATGATTGTTTTACACCAATACATTTTTCAAAATATATTAACATGTAACTAGTAGGGATGCAACGATTATAGATTTTGGTTGTACGATTATAGTCTGAGGAATATTCATGGTTATCACGATTATTATGTATTCATTAATTTCAAAACACTACTAGTTTAGAAAATCACATGAAAACTCGTATTTTAAAGTGTTATTTATTGCTGCTATATAACCAATTAATACTGTACAAAATAATAATAAACAAACAATAGTCCATTGGACTTAAAATAAGTGATTTTTTTGGCATTTAAACAAGTTATAATTTTACACTGAAAATAAATGACAGAACAATGAATAAATAAATAAAAATAAGAATAAAAAAATATTTAATGTAAATCTAAGCTACATATTAGCCAAGTATTTCAGAGAGAACAAATGTAGTCAAAGACAGCTGAACCTTTGTCTGAAAGGCACTTTTGATCAACTAGATTACAAAATTGTTTGGTATTTTCATTTTGTATTTTTATTTTCCTCTTTGGAGTAGAAATGTGTATAATTCATACAAAGTATGAAGCTGGTCCAGTTCTTGTCACGTGACTCGCGGTACACTTGTGGCATTCTTTCAACTATGTGCATCTGGAAAGCGTGACCGCGTCACTCCCAATGTATGCATCTGAAAAGGTGCGATATGTGAACGGCCCTTAGTTAATAGCCTCAGCCATAGTTAATCTAGTGTGAATGGGTATTCGCCTGTGTACAAGCTCTGAACTTAGCGCACAGTTGGCATAACTTCTAGTTGCAGCAGTTTTGTTCCGTGCAGAAACGTGGTGTTGAGAAGCCTTTACGAATAATTAACCGTGACGAATTAAAGTGCGATTAATAGTGAAATCGGTTAATCGCTGCATCCCTAGTAACTAGTTGCTGTAATATGAAATAATTGTCAAAATGTAACCAATAATTACATTATAATTGCATTTTCTTAAACAGTCTTTTTAGTGTTCTTACCTTAGAAGTTTTTAAGTAAAATAAGGTCACTACGTTTAGTTAATTTTAGTTTAAGTAGCTACTTATTGCCCAGTTATTGTAATTATTATAATATAGTCTAGTGTGTATATGCGGAAGTGTAAAGTCCTATAGACTTCAATAACAGCTATGACTAAATATTTCATAATGTGCCTTTCAGCATTTGTTCTGATTCTTAATTTGTGATGCAACTATAAGAATATCTTATCAAGACTAAAATAGAGAATAAAGAATTAAAAATGGTGTTTTTGGTCAAATATCATCAGAAATACTTGCACAGACTAAAAGGTTTTTCATTGGAATTTAAGATCATCAAATTTATTAAGATTTTAAAATGAACACTTGATATGAGTGATCAATTTATATCGTCAGTCCAGCCTTAATAATTCACACTCTGGTAATTTCTTTTATAACATTGTTGGTCCATTTTTTTCTGTAGCATTTAATCAGATATATACATAATCCTATATATAAAAAAATTATTTAAAATCTTTTAGATATTTATATCTTTTAGGTAATTTAATTTAAGTCATTTAGATAATATCTTAAAGTATTAATTTAGAATAAAATTTTTCAAATCTATTTTTACATTTACAATAAATTTAGAACCCCAATATGCCTGTGTAATTGAGGTTTATCTGCACCACACACATCTGTATTCCAGTCTAGCCTTTCTTTACTTGACCTAATTCAGCTTCTGAACTCGAGTCTGCATTCAAGAGCCAAATCCTTGCAAAAAGTGTGTGTGAGAGAGAGAAAATATAGAGCTGAATGCACAAGAAAAGTTAT
Organism: Danio choprae; assembly: GCA_903798125.1. Classification (NCBI taxonomy): domain Eukaryota; kingdom Metazoa; phylum Chordata; class Actinopteri; order Cypriniformes; family Danionidae; genus Danio; species Danio choprae. The sequence continues at coordinate 2,196,439 of CAIGQW010055764.1, read as the reverse complement.
ATTTCTCTTAATAATTGCCAAGACCTTGCTGCTTCATAACGCTAAACCTCCTGCGGTGGTGTTGCGCATGGAATAACAGCTCTTGAACAGGAACCGCTAAATGTTGACAAGACCTCGCTGAAACGTTCTGCCGGTTGACCTTTCCACATGCTGCAACATGTTTGTGTTTTGTAAGAGTCGTTTGACTGAGAGGAACAGTATGTTTTGCTTGCCGACACAATAGGGAGACTCGGGCAGCCAGTTTCACTCTCAAGGCTACATGTGGATGTTGGACAGCTCTGAGAGGGCTCGCATTCTGCCTGCTGACTTGGAGAAGGGGTGTTGTACGTCTGAATAAAGGAGGTGGACTCGGGCCTTGTGTTATGCTAATTCGGGAGGAGGCCTCACAAAAGGGAAGGAGGCCGGGGGCCCCCAGACCCAGACACTGAATTCAGAATGGCTTCAGTAGGTGTTAACTGCTGATGGCCAATTGGCAAGGAATGTCATGCGCATATTGACACTGTTGTGATGGTGGGGTTTCTGGCTGAGCACGTTACTGAAGGTCATATAAACTTCTGTTGCTAGCGACTGTGTTAAGAAGCCTCCCTGCTTGGAGGAGGAGATGAATGGTTGGAGCGATGCTAATAGCTCAAGCTTTATTATCGTAGTTGTCATGGAATGATCCCAGGTCTTTTTTTGTGCTAGAAAAACATCATGTTGTGAGTTATATATTCTGGGAATAGGGCTTTTTTTTTCCCTTTCTCTTTTTTTTTTTCATGACGGCATATTATTTTTTTAAATATTATTAAATGTGTTGTAGCACAATCGCCTCACAGCAGGAAGGTCGCTGGTTCGAGCCCTGGCTGGGTCAGTTGACATTTCTGTGTGGAGTTTGCATGTTCTCCCCGTGTTGGCGTGGGTTTCCTCCGGGTGCTCCGGTTTCCCCCACAATTCCAAAAACATGCTGTACAGGTGAATTGGGTAAGCTAAATTGTCCATAGTGTGTGTGTGTGAATGAGTGTGTATGGATGTTTCCCAGTGATGGGTTGCAGCTGGAAGAGCATTCGCTGTGTAAAACATATGCTGGATAAGTTGGCGGTTCATTCCGCTGTGGCAACCCCAGATTAATAAAGCGACTAAGCCGAAAAGAAAATGGATGAATGAATAAATGTGTTGTGTTCTCAATTTCTGCTGTATTTAAGCGTTGTTTAAATTTCGCAAATCCTCATCTGTGTCAGCTTGGTTGTAAATATTACCGTCTCGTCAATTATACTGATATTTTGATCTTATTCAGATCTTAATTGTATTGGTTTTATTGGCTGATAAACATACGTTTGCAGTGTAAATAAGACGATGGTTACAACTTCCAAATTCCGACTCAGCTGTTAAATTGTCAGAAACACTTTTGATTTTTCTGTTGCACTGTTTATTGTTCTCCGTTGGTCTTTCCGGGAGGATATTGAGAGACCTGCAGATAATAATGTGTGTGTGTAGTGTGGCACATCCGGCCTCACTCTTTCATCCCAGCTGCAGTCAGGTTAGGAGACAGGCAGCATTCAGCCTGAACACTGGGGCTTGTGTGCTGAACGCTGGACCTCTCTGGAATGTGTTTGTGCATGAGAGAGAGATGGAGTTGAGAGAGTTGGCGCTGTTTGATTAACCATAATGCTCTGTGTATGCGTTTCAGATTAGTAAGCTGTGCCCGGCTGTGAGAAAATCATGGCTACCCAGTGTAAGTTCCCTTCACATTTCTACACAATTTTAAAAACCTGTTAAAAATTGCACTGGTTATAATTTTTGTAAATATTTATGTGCAGCTGACTTGATGGAGCTGGAAATGGCCATGGATCCAGATCGCAAGGCTGCAGTCAGCCATTGGCAGCAACAGTCTTACCTGGACTCAGGAATCCACTCTGGGGCCACAACTACTGCCCCGTCCCTGAGTGGCAAAGGCAACCCGGAGGATGATGATGTGGATAATCAGGTGCTTTATGAGTGGGAGCAGGGCTTCAACCAGTCCTTCAACCAGGAGCAAGTAGCAGGTATGTGGCGATTCTGTTGCTTGTTTGTTTTTGTGAATATCTGAGAATTGAACGTGTAAGAAAGTAAGGATTCTGTTTACTTAAAGGGATGGTTCATTCAAAACTAACAATTCTGCCATCATTTAGTCATCCTTCATTTGGCACAAACCTGTTTTGAGTTGTTTTTTTTTTTTTCATCAAACACAAAAGAAGTTACTTTGGATAATGTTTGAAACCAGAAACCATTGACTTCCATAATAGGAAAAAAAACAAAACGATACTATGGAAATAGTGAGTCAACTTTAAATTTTAGATGAATTATGCCTTTAATATTGAGTCAAACCTATTAAATTAGGTGATTTAAGGCAATGCAGAGATCATTTCTTATTGTTCTGGTTTCTTTTTAATGTGGGATTAACTATTGCTTGATTATAGTCAAAATTGACATGTCGTTTATAAATTCTTAAAAAAAAAATGTATTGACTGTGAAAAAACAAGTTTCTTAATCTAGTACTGCGCTTCTCTGTAGACATCGATGGTCAGTACGCCATGACCAGAGCTCAAAGAGTCCGGGCGGCCATGTTCCCAGAGACTCTCGATGAAGGCATGCAGATACCTTCCACACAGTTTGACTCTGCACATCCCACCAATGTCCAGCGCTTGGCTGAACCCTCGCAGATGCTCAAACATGCCGTGGTCAACCTCATCAACTACCAGGACGACGCAGAACTGGCCACTCGCGCCATTCCAGAGCTCACCAAACTACTGAACGATGAGGATCAGGTTGGAACCAGTAATGATGATCAGAAACAGCTAATTCTGTGACTCCATCAGATGCACTGATGGATATTTTCTTCTGTCCTCATCAGGTGGTGGTTAATAAGGCAGCTGTGATGGTGCACCAGCTCTCCAAGAAGGAGGCTTCTCGTCACGCCATCATGCGCTCCCCACAGATGGTATCGGCCATTGTGAGGACCATGCAGAACACTAATGACGTAGAAACAGCCCGTTGCACCTCTGGCACCCTACACAATCTTTCCCACCACAGAGAAGGACTGCTTGCCATCTTTAAATCAGGAGGCATCCCTGCCCTCGTCAAAATGCTTGGGTTAGTTCTCTCAGTTTCCAAGCAGGCTGACAAAATAAAAACGCACTACTCTATAACAGGGTATATACAGGAATCATAGAGTTAAATTAAATACCTATTAAGAACATTTTAAAGACTCTTTCAAGACCTCATCACCAGTTTTGATGACATTGGTGACATTTTAACATACAGTATATTTACTAAATACTGGCTAAATACTACTATGAAAGCTTCACAAGAGAAATACAAAACAACAGTTAGACTAGTAATAAACTAACACAAATTTAGTCTCATTTAATGCAACTCGACGCATTCATCTATAATGACACTGATGCACCGATCTTGTGCACTGATTCCATATATTAGAATTTAGAAACCAGAAGAAAAAAATGAGTGGCAATTGTTTATCTGCTCTTTCACAGGCTGAACTATCTGAAGTGATTTAAAATTAGAGGCAACAATTGCACTTTAATCATGATCCACACAAAGATTCCACATACATTAGTATGGGCAGTTTAAAACCGATTGAATAATTAAAAAGATGTAAAAATCTGCTTTTGTCAAATACATAAAACACCTGCATTAAACTAAAACTGTAGTCATACTGAATAAAAGAGCTAATTCACTCACTTCCAGCAGGGGGCGCCTAATCAGGGTGTCCACTGGGTCTTAGTCTTAAATTACAAAAACTAAATTGTAGGCCTTGAAGTTTTAAATTCACTGAAATATTGTGTTGTAGGTCTTAAATAGTTTTTAAAAGGGTCTTAATTTTGCTTTGTCCAAGTAAAGCTACTTCATTGGGCCGACAACCATCAGATCACCAACAATACAACTCAATAAAACCTTATTTTTTTATATAATTTTTTTTATTGCAAAGAGATACAATTCACAACAGCTGTTAGACATTTTTACAACAAATTCACAAATTAAATTCCCTAATCAGGGAAAAAAAACAAAACCTAAAAACAATTACATGATTTCTCATGATAATAGCTGGCCATTAGAAAAAATCTTAACCCTGCATAAGTCAAAAATTTCTTCATAAAAAGTCTTAAATTTGACTTGATGAAACCCTGTAATAGAACAGCAGGAATAAGTGTTATTCTGGTTACTGCTGTAAACAAAGCAAGATGATGTCAAATCTGGCAGGATTTTATTGATTTCATAAATTACACAGCATCCCAATATTCTCAGATTAAATTCAGGCAAACTTTAGCATAAAACTATGCATTGTAATAAAAAAAATTATACAAAATAGCATTAATTGATAAACTTTCAATGCTTATTAAGAGCCTGTTAACATCCTGTATAAACATTTGAATAAGGGCAGTTTTAGATGGTTGTAATTCAAGGCCCTGCAGGCTGAGTCATACTGAGACCTGCTCTGTGTGCTTAAGCTTGAACCCTGTTATTTATCTGTACTTTGCCTCTAATTAATATTGCTGTGGTCTCTTCAGCTCCCCTGTGGACTCTGTGCTGTTTTACGCTATTACCACTCTACACAACCTGCTACTGCACCAAGAAGGAGCCAAGATGGCTGTTCGTCTGGCCGGAGGCCTGCAGAAAATGGTGGCCTTGTTAAACAAAACAAATGTCAAATTCCTCGCCATCACGACAGACTGCCTTCAGATTCTGGCATACGGCAATCAGGAAAGCAAAGTAAGAAACAAACTTCTCGAAAATAGGAATGATACGGCAGGGTGCTTGGCCATGTTCACACTAGAATGTTTTTATTTTTCTTTAAAAATCTCAAAGAACTGAAACAAAATACCTCTGATGAATTTGGAATTTTTGATTTTCTCCTTGATGTTGTTCTTGGCACTAGATGTCTGAATTTATAGGGATGAACTATTTGTCAGTATGTAACTGTACTTATGATATTTAAAGGGACAGTTCATCCAAAAATGAAAATTTACTCACCCTTCTGTGTTATTTTCAACATACGAAGAAAGCTGAAAACCTTTAACCATTAGCTTCCATAGTATTTCTTTTTCTTTATATGGAAGTCAATGATTACATGTGTGTTTAGCTTTCTTCAAAAAGAAGTGAGTAAATGACATAATTATCATTTTTGGGTGAACTATCACTCTAAATTGCTCCAGAACTTCTGTGCATGTGTGTCGAGTTGGTCAGTTTCATCTAAAAATTATTCCATATCACACCATATCCATTCAAATACATGTTAAAAGTGTCAAACTTTGTGCATGCTCAGAGAAATCAATTTGCATGATTGAAGAGAAAATGCAAACCATCTCTCTCTCTCTCTCTCTCTCTCTCTCTCTCTCTCTCTCTCTCTCTCTCTCTCTCCCCCCAGCTTATCATTCTGGCCAGTGGAGGCCCACAGGCTCTGGTCAACATCATGAGGACGTACACCTATGAGAAGCTGTTGTGGACGACCAGTCGAGTGCTCAAGGTGTTGTCTGTGTGCTCCAGTAACAAACCTGCCATTGTGGAGGCTGGTGAGTCCAATAATCTTTAGTTTACTGCAGTGTATTCTAGTTTTTTTTGTAGCGGTTCTTATCGTAATATGTTGCTTCTTGTTTAAATACAAGTAGTTGAAGTTATTCAATTCAAATTTATTTGTTCAGCTCTTTTCACTATAATTATTGTTTTAAAGCAGCTTTACAAAAGGTGCACATTATTGCATTACAATCAAAATCTGTTATTACTGTTATTATAAGTTATTAGTTACCATAACTTTATTACTTTAACTATTAAAAGCTATTAGTTACTAGTTAAAGTAATTGTATATAAACTAAGTTACCCTGGAGTCATTTAGTACATAGGGGATGTAATATGTTCTTATGTAATATGTGTTTATCTATGTTGATCTTGCCATGAAATAGGCATAAGTTGCTGATGTGGCAATAATTAAACAAACCAGTGTATTGTAGCAGACGGACAGTTTGAACATGGAAACTTTGTCCGTTTTCAGGTGGCATGCAAGCACTCGGCCTTCATCTCACAGACCCCAGTCAGCGACTGGTACAGAACTGCTTGTGGACTTTGAGGAATCTGTCAGACGCCGCCACCAAACAGGTAACGCTCTGTCCAGCTCTCGTTCCCTCAGCTCTTTTACGCTGTCTTCTGTTCTTCCTACATGAGCCCTCTCTTTCTGTCTCCCCATTGTTTCCATGGAGAAGACGTCTTTAGCAGAAGTAGATGTGCAGGTAACAGTCATTCCTGCCTTTGTCTGTGACGGGGGTCTCGGGCTGTAGCCAGTTCGGAGCCCCCACACACAGTTAGGACGTCAGATTGTGAAAGAAGCGTGTCATGTGATGGAGCATGAGCGGATGCTACATTTGGTTGTAATGCCTGTGCTGTGTGTACATTTCATCCAGCTGTTGTTGTGGCGTCAATTTTTGAAATATGAAAACATTTTTTTGGAATGATTGTGTATTTAACTGTTTACCCACTCATGGTAGGCTTACAACCTCATGTAACGTGTAGTAAAATGTTACGAATGGCTGTGGCTGATCGTGTGCTGGACTAAAAAAAAAAAACCCGGATCGAGTTTATGGATGCAGACTGCGGGTTGAATAGAGTATTGCATCTCAACTTTGCATTGTTCTGATTTACAGGAGGGTATGGAGGGGCTCTTGGGCACCCTGGTGCAGTTGCTCGGGTCAGATGACATCAACGTGGTGACGTGTGCTGCCGGAATCTTGTCCAACCTGACCTGCAACAACTACAAAAACAAGATGATGGTGTGCCAAGTGGGCGGCATCGAAGCCCTCGTGCGCACCGTTCTTCGTGCCGGAGACAGAGAAGATATCACAGAGCCGGCTATCTGCGCTCTCCGTCACCTCACATCCAGACACCAGGATGCAGAGATGGCCCAGAATGCAGTGCGGCTGCACTATGGACTGCCTGTCGTGGTCAAACTGCTCCACCCTCCTTCACATTGGCCTCTCATTAAGGTGTGTGTTTTAGTGGTTTGTTTCTGAAGTGTTTTCATGAGGCATAAGGAAGAGGATTTTTCTATAAAAAAAAAAAAAACAACCCTTTTTAATTGGCTGTATTCTTTCTAGGCCACAGTCGGGCTGATCCGCAACCTGGCACTATGCCCTGCCAACCACGCCCCGCTCCGAGAGCAGGGTGCCATTCCCCGCCTGGTGCAGCTTCTAGTCCGGGCCCATCAGGACACTCAGAGACGCACCTCCATGGGTGGAACACAGCAGCAGTTTGTGGTGAGTCATGGTCACATGATCGACTGGCTTTTGTGATGACTGAATAGTGAAGTTTCATTCTGAAGAGTCCTTTAAAGGAAGCTTCTATTTTTGATTGACCTTATTTCAGTGTCTGGCAGGAGCACTTTTAACTTAGCTTAGCATAAATTATTGAATCAGATTAGACTGTTAGCATCTCGCATAAAATGACTGAAGATAATTTTCTTATTTAAAGCTTGACTCTTCTGTAGTTACATTGTGTACTGATGGAAAATATCGATTAAAAATGGCTTGTCTAATATATCTATGAACTAGACTCATTTTGGAAAAATAATCAAGGGACTTTGGTGCTGTACCATGGCTGCAGCCGGTGCAATATTACACAGCATGTAAAAAAAAAATAGTCCCCAGTTACATAACTAGGCAACATTGCTGTATAGTATCATAGTACAGCAGTCTTTTTATTTTCAACTTTTAATTTTTTTTAATTCCCAGGTTCTGCTAGTTGATGCGTTTCCTGAATTTTCAATGCCAATCTTAAGCCAATTGTAATCGTTTGTCTTTTGGTTCAATTTGGAATTTCCCCAACCATTGCAGAGCCCGGGGGATCGGAGTGAGCGCTCCAGCTTGGCCCCAGCTTGATCCTATTTTAAACAACATGCGTAGTTTTAAACGTGTTATTACGCCAGATTGAGAGTATAGTTCCTAGCCATATGGCCCTAGAAAATAGCAACTTTTCATTATGAGCTTATTTCCAAAAAAGTGGATGGTTCCTTTAAACCAACTTATACTAAGCACATGCGTTGAGGTATAGATGTTTTTCTTCCAGAAGGCATATGTCAATGAGGTTTTGGTTTGTGTGTGTGTTTCAGGAGGGTGTGCGTATGGAGGAGATCGTGGAGGGCTGCACTGGAGCTCTGCACATTCTAGCCAGAGACATTCACAACAGAATCGTCATCAGAGGACTCAACACTATTCCACTCTTTGTCCAGGTCAGTCTCTATCTGTCTCTCTTCATTAGTTCTGTCTATTGTTTCGTCTGCAGTTTGCTCTGTCTGTCTTCTATTTGCTAGCTTGTTTGTTCCAGATATCCGTCAATTGTTTTGTCCTTATATCATGGCTGTTGATTTCTTGTTCTGTCATTCGTCGTCTGTCAATCTTTCACTTGTTCAGCTTTACTATTATTGTCAGTTTTTCGGGACCCTCAACGGAAATAGAAAGACTTATTTTACAGTAAAACATTTGATTGGATCTCACTTTTAATGATTGCAGAAAGGTTTTTATGAAGTAAAATCTGATCTAATTTATCTTATTAATTTATCTGAATGTTTTCTGCAATGAAAATAGTATTGTTTGCTGACGTGGCATCAAATAAAGATCTGTGATATGATTGAAACCGCACAACTGTATATATCAGCTGTTTTGCAATAAATTTAAAAGCTTCTGCATATTTGCAATGGCATGTAAAAATGTCGATGGCTTGTGCATAAAGACAATGATTTGTGGCTCTTTTGAATAACCCAAGCTTTTCTCTGGGTAAAAATAGTTTGTTTATTTTTTACTGCTTTGAGAAATACTGTAATGTACACTAGCATTAGGCTTGTATTTGTCACCATTACAAGTCAAAGCAAAGTTTTATTTGATGATTTGCTATAAAGAGAACTGTGTGCTTATCAATTGGGATTTTCAAACGATATGACTGAGCTCAGCTCCGGGGATCATCTTCATGTCCTCATCTAGATGCTAAAAACACCCAGTTTTATACTCGTGAGTGTGTGTGTGTGTGTGTGTGTGCTTGTGTGTGTGTGTGTGTGTGTGTGTGTGTGTGTGTGTGTGTGTGTGTGTGTGTGTGTGTGTGTGTGTGTGTGTGTGTGTGTGTGTGTTTTGAACCAAACCACTTCATTTCATTGACACAACCTGCTTTGTTAATTTTTTATTTTTAAACATGTTTAAAAGGCTAGTCCACATTGATCGGATGTACAGGCCCATATTTTTCTCTTCAGGGTTCGGCAAATTCTGCAACATTTTTCTTTTTAAATTATAATAGATTGTCTGCAATTCCCACATTGTAGGAATCAGAGCACTGCTTGTGTCGTTTGTTCATTCCATCATCTTTCTTTGTCCTAGTTTCTCCCATCTTTCTGTGTATCGTTCATTTGTCTGTCATTCTGACTTCCTGCCATTCCGTCTTTCATTATAGTAATCTTTTAATAGTTTTTAAGCTTTTTAAAATTCTGTTTGTTTTGTTTTTATCCATCTGTCGCTCATTTTAGTGACAAAAAAATTGCAAGTGGAATTTGCGTGATTGCTCTATATTTAGACACTGTCTTTTTATCTTGTCTGACGTGTGTGTGTGTGTGTGTTTCTGCAGTTGCTGTATTCTCCTATCGAGAACATCCAGCGTGTGGCTGCAGGCGTGCTGTGTGAGCTGGCTCAGGATAAGGAGGCGGCGGAGGCCATCGAGGCGGAAGGAGCCACTGCTCCCCTCACAGAGCTCCTGCACTCCAGGAATGAGGGAGTCGGTGAGTGTGCGCCTACAGTAAAAAATCATCAATGTATAAATGATGACACTGCCTCCTGAATTTGGGCTGCATGACACTGGTAAAATATGCAATCTTAAGTATTGCGATGATGATTTATTTGAAATGCTATTTCTTTTAGCTACATTTTAAAATCATTTATTTATTTAATGATATTAAAATAAACAGGTAAAATATATTTTTCATATCTAATTAATTCTAATTCAGAAAAAAAACTGAAGGTACAAACATTGTCTTTATAACACTATGAGTGAAAATTGAAGTGATCTGTGAGGATATCATGATATAGTGTCGAATGCAGCCCTGAGGTCAAGTAAAACTAGTAACAAGATGCAGCCTCGGACAGCAGCTAAGAGTAAATTGTCAGTTATTTTCACTAAAGCTGTTTCTGTACTATGGTGAGGCCTAAAACCTGACTGAAACACTTGAAAAACATCTGTAGAAAGGAGCATAAATTGGCTAGACACAACTTCTAGTATTTTAGATAGGGCTGCACAATATATCGTTTCAGCATCGATATCGCAATGCGTCTATTGCGAATGATCACATCACAGGATATATGCAATGTTGAGTTTGTATTATAATTCCTCATTTGCACATTTTTTGATGCCTGGAAATGTATAATGATTTTAAAAGCATTCAGGCATAAGAAATTGTACCATTTGCGACTTTAACAATGATATATTTCATTGAATCATTTTTATTTTGATCATTCAATTACTGTACTTGAATACTGTTAGACTCGGGGAAATAATAAAACTTGCATCTTTTTCTTGATTGTATTTATGGACTGTAATGCATGCAAATGCAGAAATGCACTGAACGAAAGTGTGTCGGGGCCCTCAAAAAGGTATAGATTGTTTGAGTTTTATGGAGATGCACTCCCACTGCAGAATCATCCCAATTGATCTAACATTATAAATTCTTTCCAGATATAACCAAGTCATCTGGTGAAATTGTATTCATATCGCACAATAAACAAATAGTGGATTTTTTCAATATCATGCAGCCCTAATTTTAGACACAAATGGAAGATTTGAAATAAACCTATACTTAGCCAAGTTGCTGAGATCAAGTTGTTGTTGTTGTTTTCCTCTCTTGTCTCTACACTCAGCATAAGTATTTCTTTTCAGTTCTGGGCCAGGATAAAGATAGTAAGGCCCCTTTTGATAAACAACTAATGCATAAAATGTCTGCGGTAGATTTATTGCATATACTATTATCGCAATAACGGTAATATTGTGCAGCATTACTCCCGATGTCTTAAGATAAAGTTTGACGAAACGAGTTCAACTTTCCACTGAGTGCGAATCCAAATCACTATGCAGATTTGTTTAGTGCGGCTCTGCACAGATTTCCACTGGAGGCAGTGTCTGGGGTGAGCAGGACTGTTTTTGTTGGTCACACTAACGTTGCTATCTCTCGCCCACAGCCACGTACGCTGCTGCAGTTCTGTTCCGCATGTCTGAGGATAAGCCCCAGGACTACAAGAAACGACTGTCTGTGGAGCTCACCAGCTCTCTGTTCAGAACTGAGCCCATGACCTGGAACGAGGTAACGGGGCTCATCTCTGCTAAATCCTGCAATCAACGCTGGCGCTGAGCCTCGCTCTAGATTAAGCATATCAATTCCCAGCGCATTACAGGGGCTGTTATGGCAGATGTGGGTGTTATATTTGTTGAATTTACTGGGCAGGTGATTCTTTGGAACAAAGCGTTATTGTTTTTATGAGCCTCGAGCTGTTTGAAAGCTTTCTTGGAACTGATTCAGTGTGTGTGTGTGTGGAATTAGAAACTGAAGTGTTTGCTTCTCTTTCTTTGCTACGCAGACTGGAGATCTAGGGCTGGATATCGGTGCACAGGGAGAGCCTTTGGGCTACAGACAGGACGGTAAGTTCATCATTCTCAGAAATGAGATCAGCTCTCAGCATTGGGGTGTGATGTTCACTAATCCACTGCTTCATCAGCCTTCACCCACCAGGCCTAGAGCACAACACGCCACTTTCCATGAAAGGGCAACATTCGAGGCTTACAGTCGCTCAAAGACGGCAACTGTTCTTATTTAGCACTAAAAATCAACTTGTTGGGTAAAAAGCACTCAAAAATAGTCAACAAGTGTAAACCGGTAATAGTTTTCTTTTTTTAAGAGTAAATATCTGAATACTCTAGTAAAAAGTCAATAATTTTTCTATTCATACTTGCATTTAACTCATATTGTCGTAAATATTACAATTAAATAAAGGCAAATTTAGTTTGATCATTTAAGAAGTAAAAAAAACAACAACTTGTAGTTTAAATAATAAAATACAAATTCAGCCTTTTATAATGGGAAGATGCTGTTTGGGTGCCATATTATATTTAATAGACCAAAAAAAGCTGGTGTGTGATCACTCTGGTCTGGTGGGTCTGAGGTTGTGCTATTGTGTGCTGGTTTTTAATATGCTTCCTCTAACATACTTGTGTGTGTGTGTGTGTGTGTGCTCCCTCCACTCCTCATCCACTCCCCTCGTCCTCCAGACCCAAGCTACCGCTCCTTCCATTCCGGAGGTTACGGGCAGGACGCCATGGGCATGGACCCCATGATGGAGCATGAGATGGCCGGGCACCACCCGGGCCCTGATTACCCCGTAGACGGCCTGCCCGACCTCGGCCACACCCAGGACCTGATCGACGGGCTCCCGCCAGGCGACAGCAATCAGCTGGCCTGGTTCGACACCGATCTGTAAATACAATGACTTTTTAGGTGAGGTGCACCAATGGTTGCGTTTGATCTGTGCTGATTGCAGCGCACTGTGTGTGGCAGAGTAGAGTGTAAAGCAGCACGCACCCTGTAGCAGAACTAATCTGAGCTGCTTCTCAATTCATTACACAAGTGTGTGTGTGCGCGCGTTTAATAGGATTCTAATCTGTTGTTTGTCCCCCCCTCTTTTTCTCTCTACTGCAGCTGTATCGTCTGATCTGAATGAACCTGCATTGTGATTTTGGCCTGTAGAGTTGCTGAGCGGGCTCAAGAGAGAGTGGGCTAGTTTCTCTGAAAGTGCCTGACACACTAATACAAGCTGAGTTTCCTATGGGAACACGTGGAAGTAAAACGTTTGGTTCTGGTCTTAGCCGGTCAGAATTTTTGGTGTGATTGACAGAAGAAAGAAAGCCCAAAAAAAAGAAGAAAAAAAAGCAAATCCTAAGATGGAGTTTTCAACCTTAGCCTTGCCTGTACCTTTTTTTTTTTTCTTACTTTTTATTTTTCAAAGGATATCTGGGTCTGTAATGGTACTTATCTAGCTTGCTTTATGATACTCGTCTTTTTATTTTGCAGAACTTTGTATTCCTTTCGACTGTCTCTTTCTCTCTCATAGTGTTGAGTTCTAGTGGTAATGATCCATCAAGATTTTATCAACTTTATGGTGTAGAACACTAATTAATCAGTTGAATTGTATTCTTATCAAATGTAACATTGTGTAGCTTTTGTATAAAACCAAGAATTGGAGAAGTCCAAATATCAGCTCTCTTGCTTTAATGAAATCACAAATGTTCCAAAGGGTTTGCAATCGGTTGGGGCCACTTTTGCTTTTATTTTGTATTTCTTCAGTTGATTTTATTTTACTGTCTTGATCTATTATGATTATTTTTTTGATGGTAGCTTTAGAAAGGTTTTTGAAAAGAACCCCTAATTATTGTAGCCTGCGATTTGTCGGCTAAACAATGGCTAAACAATAAAATGGACTTTAAATTTATCCAAACTGGTGGACATTTTTATTTACTCTAATCTAATATAAAACAAACGTTCACACATACACATTAAATACCGGGAGAGAAGTTTTGTTCGGTGCGCGACCCAATGCTCTTCAGAATATCTTCAGCCAGTGATTCCACCATCATGTCTGACTGCGGCCTGGAAAAGAGAAGCGCGTGCTTTCCATAAATGCAAAACGACAATCTGTTATTCAGCAGAAATCCACCACCGACACCAGTTCACTGCTTTAAGTCGGCAACTAGAAGCCCTGGATGGCAGCGTTTGTGCATGGGTTTATCTGGCAAGCACACTTGAAGCTGCAGATGATTTTGGCCTGTCAGGTGTGTAAACTAAACCATCAGAGTGGAAAGCGGAAGCAAAATAAACCCTAAATTCCCCTGATGCATGCGCTCGTCTATGTTTTTGGAAAGAAAGACATTAGATAATCCAGACATTTTCTCAATGCATTGTGCAGTAATGCATCAGCCACTGTGATGGTCAGTTTAGTCAAGCCAATGTTCTTAAAGGGTTAGTTCACTCAAAAATGAAAATTGTTATTAATTTCTCCCCCTTATGTGACTTCAAACCCCTTAGATCAGTGTTTCTCAACCACGTTCCTGGAGGACCACCAACACTGCATGTTTTGGATGTCTCCTTTGTCAAATCCATTACAGGTCTTTCAATCTCTGCTGATGATCTGAATCAGGTGCGTTTAGTTGAGACCCGGAAAATGTGCAGAGCTGGTGACCCTCCAGGAGCGTGGTTGAGAAACACTGCCTTAGATCTTTGTTTGTTTATCTTCAGAACACAAATGAAGATATTTGAAATGAAATCTGACAGCTCCCTCATCCTCCATAGACGGCAAACGTCATGACACATGAAAAATACCAAACAAACCTTCTCAAATCAGACCATGTGTCTTCAGTGTATAAATACTTTTGTGTCCACGCAAAACAAAAATAATGACTTTATTTAACAGTTTCTTCTCCTCAAGGCTGGTTTATACTTCTGTCGAGTGATCGGCGTGACCCACAGCGCATGTCTTACATGTAGTCGTGTATTTATACTTCTGCTGCTGTTTGTGTTACTCTGCAGTAACACTTCTGAAACGCCAGCTGGCAGTAAGTTATGTTTCTGTGTCGTGTTTTTTCTGAACACTACCTTGATGCACTCATTCTGAGGCGGGAACCGGCGGACGTGCAACAACATTAATCATAAGGTAAACACAAAACAAAAGTTTCCATCTGGAGCTCCTTCACGGGACTCCACACTTGTAAACACTCGCTCCATCGGGCTCATGACTATCAGCACCGCCCACACTTGTCACCACTACCAAGCAGACCAATCACAGAGCTTTCGCTACACGTCGTTGCCACGAGTAGTTACATTTTTTGAGAGGTTTGCGCCAGCCACAGCAAGGGTTATGTGACCGCACGAAGGCTGCGCCGGACCATATGCGTGCGCTTGATGCAGAAGTATAAATCAGCCTTCAGTGTCAGTATATTGCGCATTTTCATGAGAGCGTTGTTCTTTATGCATACGATCTGTTTTGAGGATGCTTTTGTTTGGTATCTTTCTTCACTTTAAACAAGTCAGGACTGTTGCTCACTATGGAGGATGAGGGAGCTCTCAAATGACATGTGTTCTGAAGACGAACACAGCTCTAAAATGACATGAGGGTGACTAATCAATGGCAGAATTTCCTTTTTAGGTGTACTATCACTTTAAGAAATGAATCCTAAGTACATTATCTTATGATTTTTTTCTAGATTATTTACATGAATGCAGTAAGCATGTTCTGCATTAGCTTCAAGTCAACGGTTGTTTACTTCATGAATATGGTAATTAGAGAGCAGTGCCAAGTGCAGACCTGCTTAAATAAGATAACAGCGCCGTCCACATACATTACTGATGCAGACACCCAATTTCACCCTGTTAATTACTCATTTAAAACATATTTTTCCTAAATTGAAACCGAGCAGAGTTAACCTGGACCCGAGCTAATTCAATTGCGTTGAATAACACTGTTGAGTGCGATTTAGTCAAATATCAGGTAGGTGGGCTTTTTTGTTCTGGTGTATTCTTAATCGTTTGCCTATTCATTATGCAGTATAGCAAGAAAATAAATCAACAGCAGGTAAAAGTTGTGTAATATTTCGAAATACTGGCAAATCTGTTTGGAGCGCACAGGATCATGAAGAGGCTGTTTTATATTAGAAAAGGGGGTTGAAATTTATGGCTTTATTTTCTTAAGCCTCTACCTGTTTTTTGCAAGCTTTTACCCAATTCACCTATAGCGCATGTCTAGATTTGTGGGGGAAACCGGAGCACCCGGAGGAAACCCACGCCAACACAGGGAGAACATGCAAACTCCACACAGAAACGCCAACTGACCCAGCCGAGGCTCGAATCAGCGACCTTCTTGCTGTGAGGTGACAATGCTAACCACTGAGCCACTGTGTCGCCCTAGCTTGTAACTTATTAATTATTTAATTTTTTTGAATACAGTTGTGGCCAAAAGTTTTGAGAATGACATAAATATTGGAAATTGGAAAAGTTGCTGCTTAATTTTTTATAATAGTAATTTGCATATACTCCAGAATATTATGAAGAGTGATCAGATGATCTGCAGAGTCCTTCTTTGCCATGAAAATTAACTTAATCCTGAAACAAACTTTCCACTGCATTTCATTGCTGTCATTAAAGTTCCTGCTGAGATCATTTCAGTAATCGTCTTGTTAACTCAGGTGAGAATGTTGACGAGCACAAGGCTGGAGATCATTATGTCAGGCTGATTGGGTTAGAATGGCAGACTTGACATGTTAAAAGGAGGGTGATGCTTGAAATCATTGTTCTTCCATTGTTAACCATGGTGACCTGCAAAGAAACGCGTGCAGCCATCATTGCGTTGCATAAAAATGGCTTCACAGGCAAGGATATTGTGGCTACTAAGATTGCAGCTATATCAACAATTTATAGGATCATCAAGGAAAGAGACTCAGTTCTTGTTAAGAAGGCTTCAGAGTGTCCAAGAAAGCCCAGCAAGTGCCAGGATCGTCTCCTAAAGAGGATTCAGCTGTGGGATGGGAGAGCCACCAGTGCAGAGCTTGCTTAGAAATGGCAGCAGGCAAGTGTGAGCGCATCTGCACACACAGTGAGGCGAAGACTTTTGGAAGATGGCCTGGTGTCAAGAAGGGCAGCAAAGAAGCCACTTCTCTAAAAAAAATCTTCTGCAAAAAGTATGGCGAATGGACTGCTGAGGACTGGGGCAAAGTCATATTCTCAGATGTAGTCCCTTTCCGATTGTTTGGGGCATCTGGAAAAAGGCTTGTCCGGAGAAGAAAAGGTGAGCGCTACCATCAGTCCTGTGTCATGCCAACAGTAAAGCATCCTGAGACCATTCATGTGTGGGGTTGCTTCTCATCCAAGGGAGTGGGCTCACTCACTTTTGCCCAAAAACACAGCCATGAATAAAGAATTATACCATTATACCAAGAATTATAATTCCAACAACAGTTTGGTGAAGAACAATGCATTTCCAGCACGATGGAGCACCGTGCCATAAGGCAAAAGTGATATCTAAGTGGCTCGGGGACCAAAACGTTGAAATTTTGGGTCCATGGCCTGAAAACGCTGCAAAGCTTAATCCCATTGAGAACTTGTGGTCAATCCTCAAGAGGCGGGTGGACAAACAAAAACCCACTAATTCTGACAAACTCCAAGAAGTGATTATGAAAGAATGGGTTGCTATCAGTCAGGATTTGGCCCAGAAGTTGATTGAGAGCATGCCCAATCGAATTGCAGAGGTCCTAAAAAAGAAGAGCAACACTGCAAATACTGACTCTCTGCATAAATGTCATGTAATTGTGGATAAAAGCCTTTGAAACGTATGAAGTGCTTGTAATTATATTTCAGTACATCACAGAAACAACTGAAACAAAAATCTAAAAGCAGTTTAGCAGCAAACTTTGTCAAAACTATTTGTGTCATTCTCAAAACTTTTGGCCACGACTGTAGTACCTGGCATCCTCTTTTAAAAGAAAGTTGAACTCAATTTCATTCAAAGAGCCCCCTGTAGAGCTGGAGGCATGTTGGTGATGTCATCATCCAGTAAGGCATTGTTTTCAATAATTCCTTTCTGCTTGGCCAAGAAACTAATATTGCTGAAGCTTTTCCTCCTGAGCCTGGCCGGGCGGCTTCAAAGGGATTCCTCCTGATTGAGCAGGGGGCTGTGGAAGGGGGGGTCCTGCCCTCACAGCAGCCACAATAGGCCTGTAGAATGTGAGGGTGAAGCCTGAGCTCAGGAACGCTCTCATCACAGGCCTATACCACATCAATGGATCAAAGATGAGAGTCTCGCTGACAGACTCCAATGAAGAGCCTCATAAACTCACAGCAAACTTCTGTTTCTTTCTTTGTTTTGGAGTGAAAAGAAGGTCAAAATAGCTGGCAGTTGTACACCGTTTAGATGAATATAGAAATATTTCCTGTCAGCAACAAAACAAAAATGGCTACAATGACCCAAAATAAATGGTTAGACCATTTACCGTGGTATTAAAGCTCTCGAGAAATTTAGATGTCAGTTTTTAGGATGTCTATTAGCTTGTGTGCTCCAAAACAGTGACTGATCTTAAACTGATATCAAGATGTAAAGCTTGCAGTTTGTTGCTTCCGCCAAAATGGATCAACGTTTTTTTTGACATCACCTCATACTTCAGTTTCTCATCAAATCTTCTGGCCAATCAAATCCTGTCTAGTGTCTGACATGCCCCGCCCCCTTCAAGACGCTTCTCATTTGCTTTTCATTTGATGCGCTTGAGCTCAACCGCTCTCACTGGCTGTTTTTTTAAAGGGGAGGAGCTACTCTATGTCCCGCCCTCTCTTTGTGTGTCAGTTGAGATTACGTCGAACATCAAATATAAAATGCACATTTCAAAGCACTTCACGGGACTTTTAAAGATGATTTGGGGGCTGTTAGTGTAAGTATGTTAGCTGTAAAGTGATCTATAAGCTAGTGTGCTTTAAAACAGGGATTAAAAGGCAAAATAGAAGCTTTTAAAGTATACACTTCATCACTTATGGCAGTGTATTATCCTTTCAAAGGCAAACTCTAGCCAAACAATAAAAACGATGTCCTCACTGCAGTCTACGATGGCATACTGAATCAGGCCCAATACATAGTTGACGTTGTTGCTCAGAGTTTCCGCTAATTTATGTCAAATTTAAGACATTTTAAAGTCTTATGAAAGGATTTTCAGCCTTATACAGAGCTAAACACGAAGGATATTATTTTCTAAAGGCCAGTGGAAAAGATTTTTCACTTACCCCATTCAAACTTTAGATTGAGTTATTCCTTAGGAACATTTCTAAAATAATGTGTCGAATGAAGCAAACTCTAGTTATATAAATATACTTTTTTCAGCATAACATTTCTTAAGATAAAAGAAGAGAAAGACAAGTTTTAAAACTAGAACTAAATGTAAATGCAAGGACAACTTTTAACCTATGGATTTAAAATCACAATTTAAATAAACACATTTAATTATGTCTATTTAAATGTCCATTAACTGTCCAATTTAAACTGTGATTTATTTATACACATCTTAATACTTCAATTATTAAATTTGATTCTTCGTTTTTTTTCTAACTGGTACTCCAGGTCTGCCATATTAACCCTTGTGTGCTGTTGGGTTAACACTCAGGCTGTTGGGTGTTTTTGAGTCTTCATGTGGCCACGATTTTCTCTGTGTTTCAGCAAATGAAATGATTTTTAGTGACAAATCTTATTTTGACACATATTTTGGTAAAATGCTTTGGAATTTTTCTACCCTTAAAATTGACTACCCTATCATAATGTTGGGGGCTCTTTTTGCCCCTTTTTTTGATTGCTAAGCCATGACACCATATAATGCGTGTCAAATGACAAAATTTGACCTCTTCTTAACAGGGAAAACCACCAACAATCAAGTATGCACGATTATATCCTGTCATGGCTTTGCAATCAAAAATGTCATTATAATGGAAGTCAATGGGGCAGCCCCCAACATAATGAAAGGGTAGTCAATACGAACAGCACACAAGGGTTAAACAAAAGCTTTTGTAAGGATGTAAGGAAGACCGTTAAACCATATTGGTTAATACAGTTAATATATACACTTTAATTAAACATTTTTTGAGATGAATTATTGGTTGTACAGATAGAGTAGCATTACATGGACAAAGGAAAATTAAGACCTGATATGTTTTGAACTCTAATCAAATCTCCAGGTCGGATTTGGTTTGGAATGACGTCACACCAAAAGTACATCAGAGAGTTAACTTACCTATTGAGCAGCATCAGTTTCTGCAGCGTGTGAACCAGGATCTGGCCCTCGGAGGAACCCCAACAGGAGCTGTCAACTGCACTCATCTGCAAGATAAAATATACCTTAGGAAACATGGACAATCTCATATGGTGTCAACCACAAGCAGCGTGGAACCTATTTAGTCACTTTAACTTGTCTCCACAAGCTCCACTCCATCATAACAAGCTGAAAATAGCATGAATAGTAACCTGTGCGACACTGGAGTACTTTGCTGCTGATTTGACGTGTCTGTTTTTAGAATTAGCGGCTCTGCGCACTTCAGCATGACAGAGCCCATTACAATGTCATCTCGGTGGCGTCTCGCAGATGAGATGTTTGATCTGAGTGAATGGGGGTCAGCGTGAGCCCCCTCTGATGAACAGCGCAGGACACACACTTCATCTTTTTTGAGAGCTGGCGGTGAATCTGGCAGATGTACACCACACACTCTGTAATGCAGGGAGGAACTCTCGCGGAGTACTGCAAATCTATCTGCCATCTTTTGGTAGAAGACATACATCTGCCAAAAGTAAGCATTACTAGGTGTATTTTTTAAAATTAGTGATACTTTTATTTGTCAAGGATGAATTTAATTGATCTAAAGTAGGGGTGTCCAAACTCGGTCCTGGAGGGCCGGTGTCCAGCATACTTTACCTCCAACTTTCTTCAACACACCTACCTGGAAGTTTCTAGAATACCTAGAAAGAGCCTGATTAGCTGGTTCAGGTGTGTTTAGTTGGGGTTGGAACTAAAATATGCAGGACACCGGCCCTCCAGGACCGAGTTTGGACATTCCTGATCTAAAGTGACAATAAACTGATTCCTAATGGTAAAATATTACATTGGATTGATTAAATAATGATACCCCTAACCCTAGTATTTGGTTAAAGCACCTTTGGCAGTGATTACAGCATCAAGACTTTTTGTAACAATGTTTTATTTATTTTATTTATATAGCACATTTCATACAGAATGGTTATTCGTTCCATTAAAAAATGTATTTGTAAACATGAACGATACATTTATTACAGTATTTATTTGTTAACGAAAATAAAAGTTGTTCATCTCATAGTAGATTAATAACTAATGGGTTATTAACGTCCTCAACTTTGGATTTTAATAACGCATTAGAACATTTTAATTAAACAAAACTTTTTAAAAAGTATTAGTTAATTTTAGTACATAGATTAACTAATAGGCCATTATTGTAAAGTATGACCATATATCTTCCTAAATGGGACTAATTTGAGGGCTTCATCCCAATCTTAAGTTTTTATTTTTGAGTGAACAGTCTCTTTAATGTTGACATTAATTTACATGACATACAAAAATCAATCAATTTATTGGGATCAATTCCATTAACAAGAGGTCATTTTACAGTGTGTTCAAACTACGCCCATCACAGTGCTTCGACATGTGATACAAGGTATCTTTTCCATGGTAAAGAGAGTTTTTGTCTTAACCATCTGTGACAGCGACATGCAAAATGTCTATTTTAGAAATTATTTTTATTTCTTCAGCATCACGGCTGAACAACAGCATAAACTACTATGACAATGATCACCTCAGGTGCCGGTTATGTGCGTTACTCGGTGTTAAAAGCAAATAATGTGAGTTTGAATACTATTTTACATGACGTATAGCCATACTGAAAGCTCCGGTCGATAGTTTACCTCAGCTCTTAAAAAATAATATAACTAGCATTCTGAAAATGAATGTTAGAACTGTGAACTTGTGAAGTGCAAATCAGCCACTCAGCATGTCGAGCATAGATTTGAACGTTTAGAAACGAAACTTATGGGACAGTTCTTGTTCAATTTTATTGGTGTAAATATGTAAATCCAAATATGTAATGTAATCGTAAGCTTGGCAAACAGTTTTCGAGAATTTGATGTCCCCCTATTCAGCAAGAATGCCCGCGCATACTGCCCTAGAGGTGTTTCAAAGATGGCTGCCGAGTGAAATGACTTGCCTTAAAGGGACTTTGGATTACGTCGAACTTAAAAAAACTGCACATTTTAAGAACTTCACGGGACCTTTATGTAGTTTTTGTTTCCCTATGTCATGTTCTGTCTGGTGCACACAGAAAAATTGTTTGTCGATTGAATCTTTTCACGTTGTTAGGACACTCATAAAAAAAGCGCTGAGTCGTTATTGACCTTATTCTTCATAAACGATCGGACGCAGCCATTGCAATCTTTTTGGCTCGACACTTCCGCTCTCATTCACCTCCATTGATTTTTAGATGTTAAAAACGGCTCGTTCTGCTGCTTGATGTTGCAAACTGATATTTTCTCATTATATTACTCTACTTTTTATGTACACTCATAAACACATTTGTCTGTAAAGCAAGCAGTTTGACCGTTTTCTGCCGTTTACTATTCCTAGTCATTTCTCCCATAGGAAACTGAATCGGAAGTTCAAAAAACGAGCACACTTGAGAATAAGGTCAATACAACTACTCACAGTACAGATTGAAGACATGCCCAAAGCTGATGAGAAACTTTACGCTGAACTTCCGGACAGACCGGGATCAACTGGCACTTTAGAAGTTTGCGGTATATTCAGCGTTTGCGTCTCGCACACTCTTTGATGCCGGACCACATCTAAGTGAGTCCCACAGAATGTGACGGTGCATTCAGAAAATGCTCCCTTTACTTCCAAAACAAGCGGGCAAAACACAACAGGGTGACAGCTTGTGTACAAAAGCCCTGTCTGAAGATCTAATGCTATCCGGAGCGACTCCTGTGACACTGAGGGACAAACCGGCGGCTTTTTTTCAAAGAACTCCTTGATGGAGGAATAAGGTAAGAGCTCCGAGCGTGAGGAGGCCTGTACTAGAAAGGGTGTTGGGAGCTTCATTATGTTTGTGAAGAGTCTGATGTCTGTTTATCGGTGATGTCATCACCCAGCCCACCTGCCCACCTCAATATGCACCTGTTACTAGGCAACAGGGTTATGTATCCGACTGAACGTGTCATCTCACATCCTTGATTTCTGTCCTGCCTAATGCACAAGGCTGTACCCATTCACCTGTTTACAACAGACTTATAGCCTTTATACTAAACCAACATGTATAGTTAGCAATCCAGATATAGTTTGTTATTAAAAAATAACATTCATTCATTTTCCTTTGGCTTAGTCCCTTTATTCATCAGGGGCCGCCACAGCGGAATGAACCGCCAACTTATCCAGCACGTTTTACACAGCGGATTCCCTTCCAGCTGCAACCCAGTACTAGGAAACATCCATACAGACTCATTCACAAACTAATACACTACGGCCAATTTAGTTTATTCAATTCATCTATACCGCATGTCTTTGGACTGTGAGGGAAACCGGAGCACCCGGAGGAAACACACGCCAACATGGGGAGAACATGCAAACTCCACACAGAAATGCCAAGTGACCCAGCCGGGACTCGAATCAGCGACCTTCTTGCTGTGAGGCGACCGTGTCATCTTAAAAATAACAATATTATAATTTTTTTTAATAATAATTGTGCATGTGTGGCCACACATCTAACTGAAAACATTAGCATTGATCTTATAAACACAGCACCAGTTTGTAAGCCTTTACAATAACATTCCATTAGATCATGTATTTATTAACATGAACGATACATTTATTACAGTATATATTATAATATTTAGATGTTGTAGCTAGGCCTGTCACCATATCCATTTTTTGTTGTATGATATATTGCACCAAAATATTTTGCGATAAACAATATTATTGTCATTTTAAGACCATTTTATGCCACTCATTATATAATGCCAGAATGCCAATATAATAGCTTCACAATGCAAGTACACTCTTCCAAAGAACACATGATATTTTATTCTTAAGAACTGGGTGCGAACTACGGGAGAGCTAGGGGGGAGCTCGGCTCCCCTAATTAAGGCATGGGCTCCCCTGAAAACATCATATGTGAATTTTGGGGCGTCTCAAAAAATATTGATAATGTGTTATTTTGACGTGGGTTTCAGTATTGTGTAATGTGATCATGGATTATTATGTGCAAAAATATCATTAATTCATGCATGACGGCGATTTACACCTCACTTAAAAAAGATAACTACACATGCTATTCTTGTCATGAGCATCAAGGTGTGGGGGCGCTGAGGAGCAAAGTCCAGTCATGTTAAAGACTGACAGCCAGATGCTTTCATATGGACGTTTCCGAAACAAATGATGTGACGTTGTGTTTGGTTTTATTTGCTTCAGTAGGCCAATACAATGTTTTTTGTATTCAAACACTGTGACATTGCTGTAAACATGTTGGACAATTAAGCTGAAAGCAGAGTAAACTTGACAAAACGGAGCCCCTTTCAATGGTGCTTCTTTCATTTACCGGAGTAAAAAGTGAGATCCCATGACAATCTATAGGCCTATGTAAAATAAAGCATACGCTGTACTTAATGCCTTCATGTTGAACTTATAGAGCGAATAGAAAAATGATGGCTACATGACGAGGTTATTTATTTATTTTTGTTGTTAAGTGAAACATATTCGTGTTTATTGATTTCAAACTCCACACAGAAATGCCAAGTGACCCAGCCGGGACTCGAATCAGCGACCTTCTTGCTGTGAGGCGACCGTGTCATCTTAAAAATAACAATATTATAATTTTTTTTAATAATAATTGTGCATGTGTGGCCACACGTCTAACTGAAAACATTAGCATTGATCTTATAAACACAACACCAGTTTGTAAGCCTTTACAATAACATCCCATTAGATCATGTATTTATTAACATGTATTCCTCTCACAGAAGCACTGCAGGTAAAATTAGACAGCGATGCTCTGTTGTTTAGGCTGCTGTTGTTTGTGCATGTTAAAATAAATCAAAGAAAGTTATTGATGGGAAAACAAGCGCTTTTTAAAACAGAAAGTAAACCGGAACTAGCGTGGTGTTTTGTTCATTAAGCCTACTTTGTAATATTACTTACACTTATATAAATATTTGTTTTATATTTATTGATTGTTTATACATTGCTGTTGAAGGACAGGGATCCTGTGTGTTTTATAGCCTACATCATTGTGGCAAGGGACTCTCAAGATCCCCAACCCCATGTTTTTTATATATGGACGATATATATTGCATCACCAAAAATGATTGAGGTCATGTCCATGTGTTGCGCGATAAATCGATATATTGATTATTGTGACAGGCCTAGTTGTAGCTCACACTAAGAAAGGAATGTGTTATTTAAACATTAATAATGTCTCGTGTATGTTTATCAGGGTTGATATGCAAATCAGAATTTGTCTGATTGATATTTCTAATATTTTATATGCATATAGATGTATTTTTACATACACTAAATAAATGACTCATTGGATTTACTACATTTTATTAAGGTAAGTGCTTGCAAACAATTGATATGGGTTGAATTTAAACTAACTAAATTTAATTACGTTTAACTTACTTTGTTTGCTTAAATTCAGCCCATAGAAATTATTTGCAAGCACTTACCTTAAAAACTATTTAGTAAATCCAATAATTTTTTTTAGTGTAGGTGATTGAACACATTGTTTTTGATTAAATATTTGACTGGTAAAACCAGTCTCCCCCCCCCCCTCCCCCCTCCAAATGTTTCAACATATAATGCTTTAAAAAATAAAGCTCCTAATCATATTTTGCTTTCAAATTATTCTCAAACATTTCAGGTATCCTATTGAAGCTTTTCTTCTACACTTTTATTATTGCGTCGTCTTACCACAGATATGTTTTATTCCTCCGGCCACAATTTCTACCATTATCTTCAAGGCTTTATTATGTTTAATTACAAATGATTTTATATATATATATAAAAATACATAGCGTAGACCAGGCAGAAATTGAAGCTTTGTTCGGAGTAAATCTCCTTCCTTTTGCCATGAATTAATTTGAGAGAAGCCAGATGAGTCACAAACAAGCTTTCACTGGAAAGCCCTCAAATGTCCAGCAGATAGCGGATGAGGAGAATGTTGCGGAGCAGCAGCAGGAACACTTTCTCAGCAGCCTTCATTCCTCACTAAAACTGCCTGCTCATATTGCAGCGTGACATTACCAATGGAGGACGACAAGATATGGAGAGCGAAAGAGTGACAAGAACGGTTATATACAGTTGAAGTCTAAAGTGGAGTGGGTGGAGGGTCGGTACCTCGCGTACAAAAATGAATGGACAGTGGCAGGCGGGGGGGGGGATGGAGGAGGGGGCATGTGGGCTGTTCCAGACGAAAGTGAACACCGGGGGTGGGGGAGGAATGTGGTGGAAGGGTTGGTCGGTCAGGTGTGAGATTGTGGGGCCCTAATAGTAACTCTGGGGGTCCCAAAATGACGTGGGCCTTTAGAACCGTCTTAACCTTTGCCCCCTATAGCGGTGCCCCTGAACCTAGTTAAGCCTTTAAATGTCACTTTAAGCTGAATAATAGTATCTTAAAAAAATCTAGTAAAATATTATGTGCTGTCATCATGGCAAAGATAAAAGAAATCAGTTATTATAAATGAGTTATTAAAACTATTATGTTTAGAGATGTGTTGAAAAAAATCCAATAAACAGAAATTGGGCAAAAATAGCTAATAATTCTCCTGTATCAACTGTATCTGTGTGACGATTTTAAAATAGATTTTTAATTCAGTAAGCTGATGTACTTCCGACTGAAACAGAATATTAAGTAGGGGAGGAGCTTTCTTTTGTTCATCATTCCCTTGTACACTGTAAAAAATTCATTCATTCATTTTCTTTTTGGCTTAGTCCCTTTATTAATCCGGGGTCACCACAGCGGAATGAACCGCAACTTATCCAGCATATGTTTTACGCAGCGGATGCCCTTCCAGCTGCAACCCATCACTAGGAAACATCCACACACACTCATTCACACTTATACACTACAGACAATTTAGCTTACCCAATTCACCTATAGCGCATGTCTTTGGACTTGTGGGGGAAACCGGGGCACCCGGAGGAAACCCACGCGAACACGGGGAGAACATGCAAACTCCACAAAATGCCAACTGACCCAGCAGAGGCTCGAACCAGCGACCTTCTTGCTGTGAGGCGACCGTGCTACCCACTGCGCCACCGTGACGCCACTGTAAAAAATGATATGACAGAAAGTCATAACAACAAATGCTTTTATGTTAGGGGAGAGCGGGGACGAAAGTAACGTGGGACGAAAGTAAAAGTGATTTTCTCGAAGTCCTGACAACATTTGATTTCCAGGCTCTAACAGCACATTCTGGATGCAACCCTTGATGGAGCTGCCAAATATCAGCTGATTTCGGGGGAAATCAAATCTAACCATATTGATTTTGTTAACTCACATTGCTAGTTTTGTGGTGAACAATTCATCTGTGCAGGTCATTAAGAGGAAAAAACCTAAAACTAAAATCTGAAAAAACACTTTCTGTTTGTTTCCAGTTAAATTCTCAGGTTACGTCTGTCTGAAGTATTGGGCGTGGCTAACATACTTAACTCCGCCCCTCCTACTGTCAGTTTTGACAACAAACAGAAATGGTGAGGAGGTGTCTGTAAGGTTGTAATAAATCTCCTGAAACCCTTTTCCCGATCTTTTTGAATGAAATGCCTACTTTACTACATCCAATCAGCTCGCAGTAGATACAAGCCACGCCCACTGTTTTCTCATTTAATATTCTTTCTCTAGGAACTGCATTACAATATGAAAAAAATGGCCACAGCTTCTGGTTCATGTGGACTTTAAGTAGTCTTTTTGCACTTAAGTAGCTAGTCCTTATTTAGTAATTATTATTAGTACTTTAAATGTGATCACACCTAATCAAGTGCCTAGCAAACCTGAACTTACGATAAACCTTCTGACAAAGAGAGATGCTCACCACTGCTAAGAAAACACTGCAAAAAAAGCAAATGTTTTCTCTTCAACTCCCTCCTCCGAACCTAAACAAGCTCTGTTGCGTATTTAATATGCAAGCAGTTTCATAGTTTCCCCACTTCAAAGGCTGACATGGAACAGTACACCCAAGTCCTTGTAATTACCAACTGAATTAACATGCCTATTAGCATATTAGTATAACAGATTCTCAGATGGGGTCTTATGGGAGACTCCAGTGTTCCTTGCACTCATTCGCTCAAGTGCACGACCCACCATTCTGTGAAGAGGACAAGATGAGAGGATGTGGAGATGAACCCAATCAATCTACAATCCACAAACACGTGCCACACACAAACACACACTTTCATCAGCGGCTGCATAATCAAGCACAATGAACAGATGAGTTTTAACACACTTGTGCATATTGTCTTCACATAATCCAATCCTCTCGTCAGGCCTGACTAAAAATAGCAAGAGACTAAAAATGAGAAGACAAACAGCGTGAATGGTCTGAATATCGTGTGGGTGAGCAGAAAGAGTATCATCTGCTAAAAGTGTGTTCTGAATGGATGGTTATGCTTTTTGATGCACAATCAACATCATTTATGCTACAAAAAATGGCAACACAAATCGATACCTTATCACTGTTTTAGTTTTTGACTCTTCTAAAGCATAAAAATACCATAATATGTTTGCAGATGTTTAAGAAACATGCCAAGTGAACATACTTGTTTATCTAAAAAGCAATGCGCAAGTCAGATATTCTGCTTTGAAAATGTGCGTTACGTGCCGGAACGTCTGTCTTTGTTTTTGGTCCCTTTAACCCGCCCAATGCCAGTTTAGCCAATTATATTTTTGCACCCCGGGTTGCCTTCATGGAAAACCACATATTTTTTTCATTCATTCAGAAAAGCTCTCAAAGCATGCGTCTGTGACCAAATGCAACCTCCGGTGGACAGTAACAGCCCCGAAATGAGACGCAGATTCAGAGTTCCACATGAGGTGGTTATTAATTAGCAAATAATATAAATATTACAAACGTAAACATTAGTTGAGCAGATTACATTGTAACCCCGAGTCCTAACAACACGCTACATGAGGAGATTTGCAGTGATTTAGCATTTTGGCTGTTTGCACCAGATGAAACACGACAGAAAATGAAAATACAGCCATTCAGAAGCACATAATATATGTGCACTCACTGCACCTCAACGAAATGGTAAAGTTTATAATTAATTAATACATATTAAACCACTTTAACATTATTAAACGTACATGCTGAATCACTGATATGTGTTGGCTTGCACTGAGTCACAGTTCTAAAGTTCAATTTCAAATGGTTTATTTTATTTTCAAGATCTGAGGTGAACTATCTGCTGCTGCTTTCAGTAGTATGGCAATAAATGTCATGTAAAATGGCATTCAAACTCACATTCTTAGCATTTAACAGTGAATAAAGCACATGAGGTGTAGCTAAGGTGATCGTAGTTTATCCTGTTGTTCACCTGTGAGAAATAGAAGCCGTTTCTAAAATATACATTTCAGGTGTTGGTTAGGACAAAAACTAGGAAAAAAATATTTTAGTTAATTGCTTTTAGATCAGCCTTTTAAATCAGCCTTAAATCAGCCTTTAGGCTCGATAGTCAGGCACGCTCCTGTTGGTGTTGTCAATTTGACAACCTGCGCTTGCGTGGACTCGTCAGAAGAGGGGCAGAGTGAAAATGTGTTTTGATCTAGGAGTGCAATACCTGGTTCAACCACTGGATGTCAAACTTACATACTGCACCTTTATGTGGATTGAACATAAAACAATTAAGTTGTCCCCAAATACAAGTCAAGAATTGTGTTGATTCAGCTCAACTTAAATAAGTCGTTTGAACAAGCAGCAAATATATATAAATATTTTTTATTGCTTTCTTACTTTCAAATATGGAGGGTTTGCATTACCTTAAAAAATGCTATTTGAAAAATGCTATTCATGAGGACCAAAAATGTCACTTCTGCTACGTGGTCACACTCACAACCACAGCGCATTTAAATGAGACTAAATGAAATCGATATTTTGCTGAAGAATAAACAAATACTGGTATGAAGTATGAGAAGGAGCGCTATCCTGCTGAAGTATTTGCCTTCTCCTGTGGTTTGTAATGTAATGGGCAGCACAAATGTCTTGATACCTCAGGCTGTTGATGTTGACATCCACTCTGCAGATCTCTCACACGCCCCCATACTGAATGTAACCCCAAACCATGATTTTTCCTTCACCAAACTTGACTGATTTTTGTGAGAATCTTGGGTCCATGCGGGTTCCAATATGTCTTCTACAGTATTTGTGATGATTGGGATGCAGTTCAACAGATGATTCGAAAAAAATCTACCTTCTGCCACTTTTTCAAAAGATCAACTAGAAGTCAAGTTATTATTTGTTGCTTTTACATCTGGGATCAATGATAAGACTTTTGTCAGGTAGTGTACCAGGTAAAGAACCAATGTGCCAAATACTAATAGTTCCAAAACTCCTTAGAAAAGAAAAAAAAAAAAAGAGTGAAAACAAATGCAGTTGCTGCAGTATTTTGGTACTGATTTTGTAACTAAACTCAGGGAAACATGGAGTAGTTCAGAACAAAAAGTTCGACAACCTTGTACTTCTTTTTTTTCAAAACTTTCTTATTCACAATCTCTATTTACTTTGGCCGCACAAAATATTGCATTGAGAGAGCGCAGAAGCAAACGAAATTGAGATCAATCAAAGACTACATTCAATTATATCATTTTTTATATATTTTATATAAAAGATACAAAAGCCCAGCACAAGAGATGGAGTCAGAAGAAAAAGAATCAGTCTCTGACATTGCATTCAATAATAATAATACAATAAATCTTATAATGTTATTTCTTTTTTGCAATTTAGGAACAAAACAAAGTAGAGTGTTGTTTGAACGTACAAAACTTTCTATAATGCCATGGAAATGCTAAGTGGCATTCTGGTTTGTTACAAGGAAAATGCTTAAAATAATATAAGTCTTTATGACATTCTCACTGTGTTGCTTCTAAAATAATTAACAACAAATTAGTGAAAGGCGACACGGTGGCTCAGTGGTTAGCACTGTCGCATTACAGCAAAAAGGTGGCTGGTTCGAGTCCCGGCTGGGTCAGTTGGCATTTCTGTGTGGAGTTTGGGGAGAACATTCTCCCCGTGTTGGCGTGGGTTTCCTCCGGGTGCTCCGGTTTCCCCCACAGTCCAAAGACATGCGCTATAGGAGAATTGAATAAACTAAATTGACCATAGTGTATGTGTGTGAATGAGTGTGTATGGATGTTTCCCTGTACTGGGTTACAGGTGGAAGGGCATCCGCTGCGTAAAACATATGCTGATAAGTTGGCGGTTCATTCCGCTGTGGCGACCCCTGATGAATAAAGGGACTAAGCTGAAGGAAAATGAATGAATGAATAAATTTAAATTTCTGAAAAAATAAGAAGAGGCTAATTGACATCACAGGAAGTTGAGAGTTGTAGTGACTCAAGCACCTGTAAACCTGGAAGGCAGAAATTTGAATACTAAATTAACTAAATTTTGCTATTTTCTTTTCTTTCTGATTGCATCAGAGATGGCAGAGAGAAGAGCTCCTCGTGGACGCTTTTCAGTGAATTATTCATTCCATTTTCTGTTTCGCTTTAAAACACAAGCTCTGCCATACTTCGTTTCTAAAGTGTGTGAACCCTCACTCATTGCACAGCGAAACACAGACTGAATGGAAGGTCAAAATATCCCTCCACTGCATGGCCAGATGATAGACAACAGTGTTTCTTGTCAGAATAAAGCAAACCAGCATCTTTCTAATAAATCTTTCTAATAAACCAATGAGAATTGTAATCAAGATATAGATGCATCATTTGTCAAGAGTTTATTTTATCTGGCATCTTTATGACCTGTTTGATACCGAAACTTGTCAAAAAAACCCCCCAAAAAAGATCTTTGCAGTTGCTTTGTAGACTTGATGTGCATATGAGTTGTATGGGCTTCACATGAGGGGTCCTTAGTCTTCAAAAGCTAAATATAACTAAATATACTTTGAAACAAGTTTGAAGAAGATGTAGGCTGTGCCTGAAAGCTTTAAAATGCTGCCTTCGTAGGCAACATTCCAAGGTCTGAAGGTACTGAGGTACAAATCCAAATTCTGCTTCATTTCCTGTCTCCCGAGGTTGAGGAGTACCAAAGTGATTTTCTCAGAGCCCTGATAACATTTGCTTTCCAGTCTATAAGTGCCCTTTAAATCATTCAAGTCAGTCCGAAATCAGTTTAACGAGGTGTTCTTCGGAGTCAGCTGCCTAAGCTTTCGAATACAGCCATAGTTTATTGAGATTCAAGCTTCAATGTGATGATTTAATTGGCTAGACACAGCAAATAATGACAAATGTTAATAAAACGCTGTGCATAATTTTAAGAGAAGGGTGTGATGAACTGTGATTAACTTTAAACTTAAATGATTAACTACATTAACTTTGCACTGTTTTTGCTCTCGTTTATTGTTGCTTCTTGTATATTGCTGTACTGACACTGTGCTGCTGTGCTGATTCCAGCGGTTATGACTTGCATAGCAAATTTACTGTCTATTACAAACAAGCACCGTTTGAAAAAAATTAAAATGTTAATAAAACGCTGTGCATAAATTCAAGAGAAGGGTGTGACGAACTGCGATTAATTATACAAAAAGGATGCAGGTAATCACAATTTTAAAAATGCAATCAATTAACTGACCAATGAGTTAAATTTGCCAATCAAATTATCTAGAAACCACAAAATACACAATTTGATTATTGTTTCTTAACCATTAAACATTAACGATATCCATCTATGGAATATGGTGATCAGTCGCGGTCTCTGCTGACTCATAAACAGAATGCGTCGATTCTTCTTTTTAAGCAGTACTTTGGTCACTCAGAACATAATGTTCCCATTCGGACCCAATGTTTTGTGTGGCCCGGGCATGAAATGGAGCCCTCTTCCTCTTTAGCCTTTGTACCGTTCTTTGAAAAGCCCTTCATCGTGTGCTGGATCTATTTCTGATATTATAGAGGCAATTAGCGAGGTCTTTGATGGCTTGATAAAAAATGAGCATGCATAGATTTTACAGCGTTGCAATTAATGAATACTAATTAAAAGGCCTTTGTTGACGGTCGGGGTGAGAGATGGATGAGTGAGCTTGGTTTTTCTTGCTTTAATTGAAACCCTTTGTCACTTGCCCACTCGCGTGTGAATAAGTGCTCTCTGTCACTCCGAAAAAATAGAACAATGTATATTAATTTGCATCATTTGCATAAATAGAAAGCTTTTTTGGCATAGGTGGTGAATGCACTTGGATTTGTAAAAACAACCAACCATCACTCACAAGTTTATCTGACTGAATAATCTATGCTTGGATGGGTTTATGTCAAATCGGTTTCGGTTCGCCAGTCTTCATTTTTCAGAAAGTTCTACAGAAAGCTGAGAGTTGGCTTGTCTTTCTGACAAGGGACTAGGAAGGTGTGATGATTGAAAGAATGTTTGTAAAATTGATTTATCTGAAGTCTTGCACCTCTTATAACACTGTTAGAGCCTTATATTTATTAATGTTACCGGATGCATGTCAATCCACTTTCACTTTGACAAATTCGAAGAAAGACTTTAGTACAGAAAACAGTTTGTAGAATTTTTTGTACAGTTCAATTGCCTCATTTATCAAATTTAGGATGTTATGTTGTCTTTAAAGTACTTTGTTTAAGGCTCTAGATTAATATTATACACACATAAATACCATTATGCACACACAAAAAGACAACCCAGGCTCATTCTGAAAATGAAACACTATATACATTTCTGGAGAGCGCCAAATACATCCCAGGAGGTACGTTTTTTTTTGCAGTTTTTGTTTTTGTGAATCCACCAGAGGCCGCTGTGTATGCTTTTGAGATCTCAGATTTCTCTTGCAAGTTCGTTTAGCCTGCTGCTCTCGCGCAAATCCACCAGAGGCCGCTGTCGACTGACTGACTGACCAGTCGACTGACCCACCCTCCTCCTTCCCTAAACCCAACCAATAGTGTTTTGAAAAGCCCGACTGACCCGCTCACCCACTTCCTTAAACCCAACTGACAGTTTTAAAGAGCAATTCAGAAAAAGAAAAGCCCTTGCCTGATTTTTACCAAATTTTACCGCATTCTCACCCTGTTCTTTACTTGTTTATTTTATTTTTTGGCTTTTGTTTTCGTTTTACCCAGTTTCTGGGACCGTTCTACGCCGGAGTCGAACCCCGTCGTTGTGGTCAACTCCTCTCTGTGTCTCAAGTCTGCCGACGTACATGGTGAGCCACTGGACAAACTGGTAACACCAGGAAAGCCGTTCATGCGGAGGTGTACTTTTGGCTACATAATTTGCGATCTCCAGAAATGTATATAGGGCTACGTTTTCAGAATGAGCTTGAGCAGAATGTTGCAAAAAGATTTGGAAATGTTGAAAAGTTGAATCAGGTCTCAGATATTACATCTCTGACAGTTAATTAAAGCTTATCTTTGTTTGTAATGTATATTACAAGGATACACATGCAAAACGACAAATAGCACTCAAGTTATCAATATATATCTCATATATTTATGAAATAATGCATGTTTTGGAGACAGCCATTTTGGACTAGTATTTTTTTCTGCTACTTCCCAGTTTCTCTGATATTGCAACACTATTACATTTCGATTATCCAATTGTTTTCATGTCTAAGAGCGACTTGGCCAGAAATACTACATTATGGACCAGATCTTGTGATCTCAGGCAAATGTCTGGCTATCTAAGACAAGGCCGGGACACACCAAGCCAGCGATCAGCCGTTGGGTAGCATTGGGCTGTCAGCGAGCGGCTGTCAGTCTAGTTCGTTTGGTGTGTTCCACAAATTGCCTCTAATCAGGCTCACATTGGGGGAAGTTTGCCTGCTTTAGCATGTAAAATTGGTGTCAGTGAAAGAAATCATTCTTATTGGCGGTTCAGCTATAAATCAGAGCATGAGAACAAAAACTGAAGTCACATAACCAAGCAAACGACGCAGGTCATGAGAAAACACAGAGAAGCCGGCTGTCATTTAGTCACATTTCTTAAATGTTTGCAAACTATATGCATTATTATATTATCAGACATATTTGCATGAGTGAATCCCTCTGTGGGAAGTGAGAAGTAGAACAGCAATATAGACTACTACCACTTGCGAGTATGGAAGTGTACATCCACACAGGCACAGAACATATGTTCTAAATTCAGTCGGCTGTAGTCCATTTGGTGTGTTCACACACAGCTTTTTGGTCCAAGATGCAGTCAATGCAAGGCAACAACACAGTGGGTTTTCTTTGCCGCTAGTTCATTGACATCGACTTTGTGTGTCCTGGCTTTAGGCTTCATGGTCGATCCATTCTCCAACTCCAATTCAATATTGTACCCAAGGCCATGAATCAGTATGATGGCTCAAATTTTTTTCGAGAATTTTGTAAAGCCCTCTAGTCATTCTAGCTTTCACCCTATGGAGAGTGAGGTCTAGAGATCCTACACTGTACTGACAGACTATTTCTAAAAGGGGAAAACATCTCCCACTACTGACTGAAAAACCGCCAGCTGTGAAGAACTGCAGTGTTATCAGCAGTTGTAA
Organism: Danio choprae; assembly: GCA_903798125.1. NCBI lineage: Eukaryota > Metazoa > Chordata > Actinopteri > Cypriniformes > Danionidae > Danio > Danio choprae. Next base: position 2,161,066 of record CAIGQW010055764.1, on the reverse strand, counting down.
GACTGCAGGTAGTAAGTGCTAACGCTGTGTGATGTGGTCAAGGTTACCTTCCAGTTTATTAGCAGTTTCAAATATTCTGTCCTCATCAAAAAAAATCTATATTTCTGCAACACTTTTCCCAACCACAAATCATTCACCTTGGCAAATCGTTCCCCTCAGTTTGTTTCATAAACTCTCATTTGTTTTCATTTGCAATCTGAGTTTTACTTCTTGTATACAGATATGTACTTACAGGTATACTGACAGGTATGATGGTTTAGGGTTAAGGGTTAGTTCACCCCAAAATGAAAATTCTGTTATTAATTACTCACCCTTGTCTTTTCAATCTTCAGAACACAAACTAAGATTATTTTAGATTAGCTCCCCCATCCTCCATAGACAGCAACGGTACTGAGAGGTTCAAAGTCCAGAAAAGGAAACAAAAACATTGGTCAAACATTACCATGCAACTTCAGTGGTTTAACTGCAATCATATGAAGCTCCAGGAACACTTTTGTAGGCCAATGTTCCCATTTTTTGTAAGTTTTTTATGATTATAGTTAAATCACTGGAGTCACATGGAATGTTTTGACAATGTTTTTGGTTTCTTTCCTGGACTTTGAACATCTCAGGACTCTTGGTGTCAATAGTGGGCAAGGGAACTCAAGGATTTCATCTAAAATATCGTAATTTGAGAAGCAAAGCTCTCAGGGTATTAGAAGGACATGAAGGGGAGTAATTAATAACATAATTTACATTTTTTGGGTAAACTAATCCTTTAAATAAATTCTGTTACTTAAAAAATGATTCAAATTAAGAAACTCTTAATAAATACCCTTATGCTGTAAGGCAACCTAAAGAAAATTACACTTACTGTGCTTTATGCAACCATTCACTGTTTTAACTATTTGTAATATATGTAATGTAGTATTTTCACAACAAACAAATTCATGCACCTGACTGGGTACTAAGTTAAACCTGGGGCATTAAAAACTTTTTTCCGCAACTGTGCTCTATACCGCATACCAGCACCAAAAAAAAAAAAATCTCCAAATGTGTGTCCTGTTTCTGGAGCTGATAATTGTGTGAGATAATGCAGATCTATGCTGATAGCAGAAAGCTGGAGAGCATTGTTTTTACTGCAGACATCATGCAGAGCAGATAGTACAGATGGGCTAGAGGACAGATAAAAATGGATAGAGAAAGAATACAGTTTGCTGTGACGGTGAAAATGGAACATGACATTGACAATGTACCCTCCAAAACCAAACTAGGACAAGGTCAGTGAGGAACAATAGTGGAATTGTTGTCACAGCCGAAGAAACATTATTGTTATACTGGAGGAAGATCTGGGGCTTTGCTTTAATTGTTGCATGAGATTTATATTGCTCAAAGTATACCCGCATAGTATAAGGTTTAGTTGTAAACTCCATTCTTGAAATGGATGTAGGCAGGAATGTGGCATGGACATTCTGAATGATTAAAGATTACTTGACCATGACGACTTGACTTTATTTGATTGTACCTAATGTCATTGCAAGACTTCAGTTTTGAGACGTCGAAAACTTATATCAGGGAGCTGAAAAAGTACATTCAGACAGATTAGATTGTCCTAACATTGTAAAACACAGGGAAAAAGTCATATGGGATGCAGAGTGCCTTTATGATTCAACCAAGTAGAGCAGTGAGTTTCAAGAAGAGGAGGGGGCCCAACACTGAACCCTGAGGCACCCCGGTGGTTAGGTGATGTAACTTAGATGCCCTTCACCTCCAGGAAGCCTTGAAAGATCTGCCTGTGGGGTAGGGCATTTTTAACATAAACACGAGGAGCGCAAGCCCCACAAGTAATACATAGGGCACCGCAGGTAAGAGGATCGCCAATAACTGAACAGGAGAATTCTGTCAATCCGAGCAAAGTCACTCCTCCTCCTCATTCCCAGCCTCATTGACAATTCAGCTCACACCTTTGTCTGTGACCAGTAGCGAGGAATCCAGCCCTGATGGTTCATCTTTCGAAAACAAGTTTTGCCCATGGAGGAGTGTGCAAATGTATGTTTGTGAGCGCAGGCCGGTGGCCCGAGGCACCGTACCTGGGTCAATACTCTTTCATGCTGCAGCTGGGCTGAGCGACGAGGCCATTGTTGCTACTGTCACGCTGTGAGGGGCTCCAGTCTGCAGGGGTGGCCACAGTCGAGCTAATGAGCACGCCTCCGAGTCCCAGGAGTGGGAGCTTGCCGTGCAAAAGTGTGTGCATGTGTTTGTGTGAGCGAGCGTCTGCTAGCACCACTGTCCTGCTCCTCCTTTTGCATTATTCATGCACTCGATACACACTGCCACATTCTGCTATCCTGAGAGCATCGTGTGATGTGTATCTCAGGGAATGTCTCACTACCTCCGTCCCTCGCTGTCTCCTCGTTCGCCCCTTTCGTTGTCACAGACGACTTGGTGAACTGATTGAGAATGTAGAACAGCAGTCACACTCGTGTCCTTGTGGTCCGGGGCTCGTCACAGTAGGGGAGGCGAAAATCATAATGATGGGAATCATGTTTGTGGGCTTTCTGCTACTTTATATTGACAGGCTAGTGGAGAGGGGCCAAAAAAAAAAGAAAAGAAAAAAACCCAGGATCTGCAAATGGTGCAGGTTCGAACGAGTGCTGGCCACAAGAGAACCATGGTCCAACATGATCTGCATGGTCATTCTGTCTTTGTTACAAATGTTCCATGTTCTTACTTCGGTAATTACGATTAAGTAAGCCTAATTACATCCAATTATCCCTAAAGCCAATTCTAAAGCTAACCTATGTAATTATTACTCAGTAATATGACAATATTTTACAGTAATACTAAAACAAATTAAGGTTTTTGTACACTGAAGTCCGAAATTTTCATATGCGTTTTATTTTTGTATTCATATGCAAAATATTCGTCACGTAAACTAACCTTGCAGACTGAGTCCGATGCATATTAATTAATCCATTATTAAAAAAACGCAAAACCTTTTGGAGTCAGTTCAAGCAGTGATACTTTTTTCTCCTCTCTTCTCCAAAGAAGAAAAGAAAGAGGAATAGGCTGCATATCATCCAATACTGCATAGAGAGGAAGGAGAGTTCAGCTCATTATCAAAGAGCCACGCTGGATTATGCCCAAATGCAAAGTTTATTTCAGGAAATCATTGGAATTTTGATACATTGCTTGTGATACTTCACACATTCATGTACGTAAACAAATCCTGAACATAGACTGGCAGTACATTATAATAGATGGTGGCCGCATTGACGTGTCGAAGCAATGGAATGTAAGCGGACCATGCTTTCTATTATAATGTCTATGGGCAGTAAGTCAAATGTATGGACAGACACACACCAAACAGCAGCAGGGCAGAGGTGCACCAGTCACTGAATCCAGCATATAGGGGTTCTCAACTGTCCGCCACATTCTGTCTTCATTTTATACACTGTGTTTGTCATAAGGTTATCTGTGGCTAAAATGACGGCATTCTGTATTTAGCTTTCCGCTTGTACGGTGGCTCTGAACTCTCAAAACACCTCTCAATGCGCTTTTTCAGATGCGAAAAGCAGAAAAGAATTTTTTTATGATGGACAAAAGTTTCGGAGGCAGTGTGTCAATACGACTGACAACGTGAGGTCGATTTATTGTTTAACGTGCAAAAATTACCGATAAAAGTTTCGGATTCAGTGTATATAACCTTTACTCAGTACACCGTAACAAGGGTACCTTGAAATAAAGTGTGGACAGTGTTGGGTAGGTTACTTCAAAGAAAAAAGTAATTCATTATTACTAATTTAAATGATTAAGTTTATTTTCTAATTACTTTATCCGAAAAGGAAATTAATAACTCAATCAGTAATTTAATTATTTGACTCAACATTATTACTTAAAATTAATATGAATCTCAATGCATAGACAATAGAAATTAAACTCAATTACTTAATTTTTTGTTGTTGAAAAAACCCCTTACATCAACACAACATGCATCAAAACTCAAAACGCTTCAAAGTAGATACACCATATTTCACATATATATTGACTTTAATTTTCTAAAACATTTCATTAATCCTTAAGCACGTACAATTATTGGATAATTCTATCTATTATTATGCAAAATATCTAAATAAATCAATTTTTATAATTTATATAGCACCTTTTACAGACATTAGGTCACAAAGTGCTTTACAATAAAAGAAAACCGGAAAACAGGTGAGAGAAAACATATCAATGAAAGAAAAACATATCAAACCAAGTTAAAAATCCAAGTACAAATACACCAATGTAAAACCAGCTCACCATACTGTTAATTAAAAGCTTGGCCAAAAAGATGTGTATTTAAATGGCTTTTAAAAAGTTCAACTGATCCCAGAGTTCTCAGTGCTAGAGGGAGAGAGTTCCAGAGCCTTGGGGCCACAACACAGAAGGCACGGTCACCTTTAGTCCTAAGACGTGTTCTGGGAATGGCTAAAAGGTCTTTGCCAGAAGACCTCAGAGACCGGCCGCAGGAGAGACTATGTAAAAGATCTTGAATATAAAGGGGGGCCTGACCATGCTCTATATGTAATTACCAGAATTTACTCTAAAACTGTTAGGAGGCCAATGAAGAGCCTTAAGCACAGAAGTAATGTGCAACCTCCTACTGGAGTTGGTTAAAAGCCTCGCAGCTGCATTCTGCACAACTTGCAATAGCTCCAGAGAAGATGTGTTCAGACAAGTGTACAGAACATTATAATAGTCCAACCGTGAAGAGATAAAGGCATGGACGAGCATCTCAATCTCGTCCTTTGAAACAATATTTCAGATTTTTGCAATGGAAAAAGCTATATTATATACCTTATGGCCTTGAGCTAACTCTTCTATTATTCTTAAGCATATGCAATTGTCTTGATAGATGTAGTCGTCATCAGTGCAAAATATATTTGTAAAACAAAAAAAATACAATTACTCTGCTTTTCTGAATTGATTTACACAGAACTGTTACGTTTATGTACAGTAAATCACCTAAAAATGAAAAGTAATCCCTTACTTTACTTTTTCAGGAGAAAAAGTAATTACAGCAATTAGTCACTTTGTAACTAATTACGCCCAGCACTAACTGTGAAACAAAATCATTTTTCAGGTCTACAGATATGGCTTAGGCTACAACTTTTTCTCTTTTATTTCCAGCCTAGAGAAAAAATCTCAACAATTAATTTACAAGTTTTGCATGCAGCACAAGTAATAACGATGCTCCCTTCACCGACTAATCAGGGCTTTGTGTTTAATGCAGCTAATTGGCAATATAGCAGGAAGTCGGAAAAAGTTGAAGCGACTCAAACTCCTACAGATTCACAAATAAAGCAGCGGTATCAAAAAGCGGGAGGTTATGAAGGAACAAACAGTATCATTCGCCTGTGAGAAGGAAGCTAATTACTCATGCTCAACGAGGATCAGAGTGGAGCCGTATTCTCTAGAGACTGAATCATTAGGTAGAATCAGACATGACAATAAAATACCACGCATGCAGCAACACATCAGAGGGATGCCAGGAGAGTGCGTGTGTGTGTGTGTGTGTGTGTGTGTGTGTGTGTGTGTGTGT
>CAIGQW010055764.1:2144525-2155100 GCA_903798125.1 Danio choprae | reverse complement strand
CACGCACACACACACACACACACACACACACACACACACAAAACCCAACCCATGTATGTCTCATGAGCTTCTTTGGGATATTCGCACCCGGCCTTTCAGTTTCCATCAGACTTGACAGACAGATCTCTGTAAAACTATATGTGGATAGGGCAATTTTTTCTCTTTAAGTGTAATTGGCATGTTATCCAAATCAAGCACATCAAATATAAACTTGGTCAATTATTATTAAACTAATTTTCTCCTCACTGATTCTGAACATTATTGGAGATTGCAACTAGATCCCTTTTGCACTGCCTTGTGTACACAAATGTATTGGTAACACTTTAGTTTAGAAAAACTATTGAAAAAATAATGAAAAAAATATATTTGACATAGTTTACTATGGGATTCCACAAACACAAAATGAATTGTCAGATGTAACCTCAGATCTGAACCTCAGATGTACTTGTATTTGTGAGTGCATCCAGTATAGAAACAACATTATACCGAAAACCCACTGATCGTAATACTATTCTACATGGACATTCGTACCATCCAGTACCATTAAAACGTTCGTTACCTAGGTCTCAATTTAGTCGTATCCGTCGGATCTGCAGTAGAGATGAAGATTTTAAGCAGCGATCACAGAGTTTATCAGATAGATTTAGAGAACGGTCTTATAAAGAGAAGTGGATACAATCTGCGTATAATCGCTTCAAAGATACGTCACAAGAGGATAGCTTAGTTAAAACAACAACTAAAAAGCACGATTGTCGTATTAATTGTTATATGAAATATTCGCCTGTGACTAAAGACATTAATAAAGTGCTATTAAAACACTGGCATATTATTTCAAGTGATCATACCCTCAAAGAAGGTTTTGAAAATTCACCTGACAATTTTAAATGTGGGAATTGTTTACAATGCAACTTCACATACAAAACGTCAACCTTTACACATCCCCATGCAGCAAAATTCGAGGCACTATATCTTGCAAGACCGCTAATGTAATCTATATGTTGCGGTGCTCGTGTGGTTTATGTTGTGTCGGTAAGAGGAGTAGGCCTTTAAAAATTCGCATTTCTGGACGTCAAAGTGATTTGGCTTTTTTTCCTCCGATTGAACTGGACAGGTAGTGTGATGATTGATGCAGGGGGCATATTTAGGGTGGAGTGCGAGCTATTTGCCCTAGAGAGGAAATGCGGCATGATTTGCTGTTTGCTTTGCTGTTTGCCTGATAACGTGTAAAAGCTGCTACTATTACTTTTGTTGCCAGTTGAAGTAGTTTGCTGTTATTGTGACATTTGTGTTGACTTTCTATTCAAATTGATCGATTCATACTTAAAAACTACAAGCTGTTACCATTATTGCGCATCGCAAACATTGATTTCTCAAGGATTAATGTTGCTTTACATGACTGCATGACCTTTTAAAGATCATGCACAGTGCAAATAAAGTGCAATCCCATAGGTTTGCACAGCTCAACATAAGAAAGGTCAGCTCTTTCCTATAACTTCTGTCCAGGCTCTTGTCCTTTCTAGGCTGGACTATTGCAACACTCTTCTGGCTGGACTTTCATCATGTGCAATCAAACATCTACAAATGATTCAAAGTGCTACGGCATGACTGATCTTCAACTCTCTTTATCTCCCTGTGCTGACTACCGGCTGCAGCTCGCATCAAGTTCAAGGCATTGATGTTTGCTTTCAGAACAGCCATGGGATCTGCAGCCTCCTACTTCCACTTGCTCTTATGACTCTACATGCCTTCCTGAAGCCTGCGGTCAGTGAATGAACGCCGCCTCGTGGCTTCATCACAGAGAGGCACAAAAAACAAATCACTATCCAGAACCCTTTCATTCGCTGTTCCCTGCTGGTGGAGTGATATTTCCATACCAAATGCTAAATCCATGATAATATTCAAGGGACAGCTGAAAACTTGTCTCTTTTGTGAGCACATTACTTCATCATTCCCTATTCTAGCAAGTCAAAAGTAACAATTCTATTACTGGCTTATCACCTGCTTATTTTTAAGATATTAACTGTTTATTAGCACTTATAAAGTATGATCATATTTTACATCCCTACCAATACTCAAACCCAACTACTACCTTACTAACTATTACTAAGCAGCTAATTAGTAGTTTATTGAGCTAAAAATCTTAATTATTGGTTTGTTAATAGGGTAAGCTGTACATTAAAATAAAGTGTGACCCTATTTTCTAACAATATCTGAAAGTTTTTATTACAAGCACTTAAATTCATATAATGTAAATGTATATTTCAATTTTCTACTTCAATTATTCATTCATTCATTTTCTTTTCGGCTTAGTCCCTTTATTAATCTGGGGTCGCCACAGCGGAATGAACCGCCAACTTATCCAGCATATGTTTTACACAGCGGATGCCCTTCCAGCTGCAACCCATCCCTGGGAAACATCCACACACACTCATTCACACACATACACTACGAACAATTTTAGCTTACCCAATTCACCTATAGCGCATGTTTTTTTGGACTTGTGGGGAGCACCGGAGCACCCGGAGGAAACCCAAGCCAACACGGGGAGAACATGCAAACTCCACACAGAAACGCCAACTGACCCAGCCGAGGCTCGAACCAGCGACCTTCTTGCTGTGAGGCGATCGTGCTACCCACTGCACCACCGTGAGGCCCTCTACTTCAATTATTAGATTTTAAAATTCAATGCTGCTTCTTTGTAAGGGTTTGTGGAATTTACTAATAATTTCTTCCTGAAACGACACCAGCTTTCAGTGTTCCTAGTACTGGGTTCTCTCTGTTTGGTTGAGGGTACATTTTCTCTTCTGGCTGCCATTATCAGTCTCTTCCTTTTTTTTTTTTTTTGAAAGTCATGAAAAGAGTTTTACTTTTATTATTTGAGCAAACAGGAATACAAAACTCATATTTACTGTACTCTCCCATTCACTGCACTCTTAAGTTTACCCAACTATGATGACTTCTGCTGCTGAGAAATCCGGAAATGTGAAAAAGGCCCACTGAGAAGCATAGAACTATGTGGACAAAAATACAGGAACAGGAATTTCTTTACGACTTTCTTTACGACGTTAAGGAAGGTTTCCAACATTCTTCAAAATGTCTTTTTGTGTTCAACAGAAAATAAAATGGCTTGGAACAAGTCAATGTTGAGTAAATGTTTTATTAATAAATAAATACATACAGTTGGAAGTCAAAATGATCAGCCCCCCTGTAAACTTTCTTTTCTTTTTCATATATTTCCCAAATTTTCCACAGTATTTCCAATAATATTTTTTCTTCTGGAGAAAGTCTTATTTGTTTTATTTCAGCTACAACAAAAGCAGTTTTTAATTTTTTTAAAAAACATTTTAAGGTCAATATTATTAGCGCCCTTAAGCAAAATTGTTTTTGATTCTTTACAGAACAAACCACTGTTATACATTGACTTCCCTAATTACCCTAACTTGCCTAATTAAACTCTTAAATGTCACTTTAAGCTGAATAATAGTGTCTTGAAAAATATCTAGTAAAATATTATGTGCTGTCATCATGGCAAAGATAAAATAAATCAGTTATTAGAAATGAGTTATTAAATCTATTATGTTTAGAGATGTGTTGAAAAAATCTTTTTTCCGTTAAACAGAAATTGGGGGAAAAAACACAAATAAAACACTGTATATATACATTTTTTTCTCTTTTATTTTGGGTCGAACTATCCCATTAAGCAGTCAAAGTGACCGAAATGCAAGTCAATAGCCATATCAATAGTTGCGCTAAGAGCAAAAGTGATGAAGCAGCAAACATCTATTCTGAATGTACTCCAGGATCAATAGAGAAGCACCAGTCAACAGTATGCTTAAACACATATTACACTATACATACAGGTTCAAGTGCTACACCTAAACGTAGAGAGAAAAAACCCAGCACATTATGTACATCTCCTTCTAATTCCAGCATGAGAGACACAAAGGCAGGTGGAGACAGTAGAAGACAGACAGATAAAAGGAGAGACGGTGTTAAAACAACAGAAGTGTTGTGATCTGGCTCGATGACACTAATGAGGCCTATAATAGCTCTTGATGGAGGGAGAAGATCCTGCGGGGCAGAGACGAGGGTGGATGATCAACGGAGAGAGAGAGAGAGAGAGAAATGAGGCTTCCACACAAGCAGATAAAATGCTGAAGAGCACATTACACCGTAGATGACGAAATACCAAATAAAGGAAGGTATAGAAAGACAAAGGGAAAGTGAGAGAGGATGGGGATGGCAGATCAGTAGTGCACTTTAGGTTTTCAGAACAAAAAACAAGTGTTCGGTATTCTGAGAGTGTATTTTACTAGCTAGTATCATTAATATGAAGACAATGAAGTGGGAAACCTTTTCGTAAATGTGTTCTGATTACAGTAAAGACGATGATATAATGCTTTCATTGTGGTTTTAATTAGGGATTCGTTAATTCTGGTCATTTTATTTTGCAGTAATTATATATTTAACAATACACTGTAGTCATTTAAATGGTAAGTTATTCCAGACAATCGACAAAATGGGTCATAATAAATACAATTAAATACTTTTAATATTAAAAGGACCTTTTCCCCCCTTTTTTATTAAGCAAATACTTGAATAACAGTAAGTACATGACGTGAAAAATATATAGTATAACCTGCTGGTTTTAAACACACAGAATAAAAATGGCATACAGTTGGCATAAACAACCATAACATTACCCTTATCGCACCCCATATTGACCCCACCAACAAAACATAAGACAAAAATATGCAAATTAATGAAAGAATAAAAAGTATAAAGAAAACATAGAAGGAATGCGCGATATTGGATGTTTGCCAATATTTTCAAACCATTTTTGCTCAGCTAATCTCGATATCTTTTCTGCTTTTGTGTTGTTGTTGTTTTTTTATTGTCAATTTACAGTGTCATTTACAGTGTCAGGTTTGAGATGTATATTCCCTATAGGTGTTAGATGTTAATAAATTAAAACCACTTGTGATTTTATGACCCCAAATGATGATTTGTTCCTAAATAAAACCAACATTTTCCCCTTTTTTTATTATTAGTGTAACACAGCGGCCCCTGAATACATTTCTCATAGAGCAAGCACTAGGACTGAGTGGGAGGCTGCTTGGGAGCGATATTGTAAAGAAAAAGGATTAACAAATTGGTAATTTGTGTTACAGTCAATAAGTCAATCCTTTTTCATATATTCTGATCAATAAATCAAACAAGATTAAGCTTTTAATTAAATAATGGACACTTTATTTGAAGTAACAGTTCACACCATTTACTACTGGCTTATTACCCGCCTGCTCTTAAGATATTAACTGTTTATTAGCACTTATAAATTATGATCTTATTTTACATCCCTAATCGTACCCAATAACTAGACGCAAATACTACTTTTCTAACTATAAATAAGCAGCAAATTAGTAATAGTTTGTTAATGGCTTGTTGAAAGTGTGAACTGTACATTAAAATAAAGTGTAAAAAAATTAAGTAGTGACTGCAGGTTGAAGGAAAATAGTGGAGTAAAAGTACTGAAAATCTCCTCAAGTGAAAGTAAAATGACACATTTTTAAAACTACTTAGTAAAGTACAATTCCTGAGCAAATCTACTCAATTACAGCCATTTGAGTATTTGTAATTTGTTACTTTACAGCACTGGCGGTAACAATATATACCGTCATACTGGCCAGCTCTATTAGGCATAATTCATTAATTCATTTTCTTTTCGGCTTAGTCCCTTTATTAATATGGTGTCGCCACAGCGGAATGAACCGCCAACTTATCCAGCATATGTTTTACGCAGCGGATGCCCTTCCAGCTGCAACCCATCACTGGGAAACATCCACACACACACTCATACACTACAGACAATTTAGCTTACCCAATTCACCTATAGTGAATGTCTTTGGAATTGTGGGGGAAACCGGAGCACCCGGAGGAAACCCACGCCAACACGGGGAGAACATGCAAACTCCACACAGAAATGCCAACTGCCCAGCCGGGGCTCGAACCAGCGACCTTCTTGCTGTGAGGTGATTGTGCTACCCTATTAGGCATAATATGATAATTAAAATAATTGTAAAAATCTACAAAAACTGACTGTCTCAATCCCAGCAGCTTTCTGATAGTCAGTACAGTGAACGAACAAACCAAAATCTTCATGTGAAAATCTTTTCCCTTCAAACTATTTTCCTAATCGCAAAGACTCCTAATAAAACTACTGTAATTTGCCTGAAAACGTGTGTTATAGGGATTCCCAGCGTCTATAAGAAATGATTACTATAATAATAATAATAATAATAATAATAACAACAATAACAGCAGTGTGAGCTAACAAAATCAATATGGTTAGCTTTGATTTCACTTTAAATAGCTAAAAAAGTGATAAGAAAGAAAAGTACATATGTTACAAAAGATCATTTATTTTAATCATGGAAAAAGTATCGCCGCAAACAAGATGAAAATGAAATAATGAAAGCAGCAATCATGTTTTAATTGCTGTCAGTGAGTTCAGACTGCAGAACTGTGTGAAACCGAGAAGCAGTGGTGGAGTATGCCATTGGAAACACAGAACAGTAATATAACCTTAACTAAAGAAGATTTCTCTCTCTGTCTAGACTGGATTCCTCATCTGAAGCTCGGAGTAACTTGAGGTCTTATGAGAAGGGGGGGAAATGATGCAATCAATGAAAGGATAGCAACATGACGAGCAAAACCACACTGCCAGTGTGACAACACTCCTCTGCACTGATTGTTCCATAAACTTTACAATGTCAGGCTTCCCACACATTTCAGCAATTTATATACACCTACACACACATTTATACAGTTGAAGCCAAAATTAGTAGCTTTTCTTTTTCAAATATTTACCAAATTATGTTTAACAGAGCAAGGAATTTTTCACAGTATTTCCTATAATGTTTTTTCTTCTGGAGAAAGTCTTATTTGTTTTATTTCGGCTAGAACGAAAGCAGCTTTTAATTTTTTTAAAAACATTTTAAGGTCAATATAATTAGCCCCCTTAAGCATTATATTTTTTTGATTGTCAACAGAACAAACCATTGTTATACCATGATTTGCCTAATTACCCTAACTTGCCTAATTAACCTAGTTAAGCCTTTACATGTCACTTTAAGCTGAATACTAGTGTCTTGCAAAATACCTAGTAAAATATGATGTACTGTTATCATGGCAAAGATAAAAGAAATCAGTTATTAGAAGCTATAAGCTATTATAAGCTATTAAAACTATTATGTTTATGCTAATATGTGGTTTGTTTATTTATATCCAGAGCGTCTGATTGAAAATGTTTCAATGATTTTGGAGATGGGACTTGACTAAGTGTTTCAGCTATAACTCTATCCTCTATCTGTATAACTCTATGGTGGTCTGTTGTGAAATAGAATTCATTTTGGGTATATCTATAATTCTGATCTGTGAGCAAGATCCTCTGTTGTGTCATCACTAAGACATTACAATACCAACGCTATCTCACGGCAATTCGGAACTTTGATTTAGTGGCTAATTTGTATGAAATCGTACGATCTCATTTGTACAATTTGCTCATCCCCATTGACGGTTGGGTTAAGGGGTGTGGTTTGGTGCCACACCTCCTTTTTAAAGTTGTACATTTTTGTACGACTGAACTAGTATGAATTTGTATGAATTAGCCGCTAAACTGATAAACAGTAAAATAGTTTCCTTGTGAGATCAGGCTGTACAATACACATGATAAAATGAAATAATTAAAATGTTTGTTCTAAAGTCACATTTTTGAATTAGCAATGGCTTTTGCTCAACATCCAATCGACCTCAGAAGTAAATTCATGGAAAAAGAAAGTAGTTCTTCAACGTCCTCACACAAAAGGAGATATTGACAATATCACACCAACTAGATATTGATTTTAATAGTATTTTATTAAGCCTATCAATTATATATTTTTCTTTTTCCACTTTGTTATTTTCTATGTACATTTTTTTCACTTTTCTTTGTACACTATGTACATTTTTTTCACAAAAAAACAACAACAACATTTTCACACTCTTTTCAGAGAATGCTACAGATTATTCATTTCTTTTTTTCCCCTAAGAAACTGGAAACCTAAGAAACCTAACAGAAACTGGTCATTCAGTAATGCACCTGTAACAACTCGAGGATGGTAGACGATGACATGATGAGACGGTACACGGGATATAACAAAAAATGGATTTATTGAATAAACACTTACGGGTAACAACACTGGATACAGGCAGACGGGACAAAGACGATGAGACGCAAGACAAAACAAAATACCTGACAACGAAGGACACAGACGAAAGGGTATAAATAGACAGAGGGATGATTAAACTAATAACACACAAGGAATGAGTTAACACTGAACATGGCGGGAAAAGACAGAACAAAGGGTTCACATGACGATAACAACAGATGACGTGGACAGAACACTAACAGCACCATATTGATTTATATATATTTTAATTTATATACATTTTTAAATTCAAGTTTATTTGTCACAATATTTCTTTTTTTTTCTTTAAAAAAATAATATAAATCAAAAATCATATATTATAATAGTTATAATAGTTATGTCGATTGCTTTATTTTTAAATGTATTCTGCTGAGGTTTTACCTCTACTCTGTCTTATGTACAGCACTTTGGTCAGTCTTGTGGCTGTTTTGTATTGTGCTTTATAAATAAATGAACTTGAACTTTACAAAAGGCGCATGTGCAGTTATTCAATATATAGTGTCCTTTTCAAAAAGCTGATGTCTATGTGTATGATACAATTTTTGGTATGTGTCTTCAGGATAGTGCCACCTTCTGGTCTAAAACCATTTTTAAAAGTTAAGAATTTGTATTTCTTATTTTTTTAATGAAATTCAGATACCAATTATTCTCTAGTCCAGTGTTTCCCAACCCTGTTCCTGGAGGTACACCAACAGTACATATTTTGGATGTCTCCCTTATCTGAGCCATTAACTTCAGGTTTTGGAGTCTCTTCTAATGTTCCGATGAGTTGATTCAGGTGTGTTTGATTAGGAAAAGGTTGAAAATGTGTACTTTTGAGCTGTTTCTCAATTCCAAGAACGCTGAGAACGGACTTGTGTTCTTTTGGAGAGCGTTCTTGCCAGGTTACTTTGGAACAATGAACTCGGGAGACCGCGAGAAGATAGAACGTTTCCTGGGACAAATGAGATGCTGCGTTTTTGCTGATGGTCACATGACCTTCACGCATTTTTAATAGAAAATTATTTCACCATTACAGCATTCATACAACCATTTATTGTTTTACCTCTTTTCAATATATATAACATGCACAAAAACCCACAATACAAATAAAACTGACATTTAATACAAATTTCAGCAAATAAACAACCTTTAATGTGTTTATGCCTCTATTAAGATTTTCGCGTCTCATATTTCGGGAAACTCCTGAGATAAATAAGTTATATTTCTGAACTTTAATAATAAACAGGTATAAAATGCTGCGCTTTCCACCTTCTTTATTCAGCCGCAATGACTTCTGGGACTTCTCGAGCGAGTTTTGTGCTCAAGTCTGCATGCTCGATATCAAGAACACATCCGGGTTCTTTCACATGTCCTCCGTTCTTGCATTCTTGAGTATTGGAACTAAGACTTGGCAGTTGATGAAGACGTTACACAAGAACACAAGATCACTGAAGAACACATATTGAGAAACAGCCTTCGTGTGCCTTCAGGAACAGGGTTGGGAAACACTGCACTAGTCAGCCAAACTTCCACCATTTCAATTTTCCCCTCCATTTTTTTCTTCTTATTTTGATTTCTGCCAAAATCAGCACATGACCTCCTCAAAAACACATTCTTATTGACTCTCTTGTGCTTTGCTCTTTAATTGCTGCTTGCAGCTATATTTACTGTTTTCATGACTATTTTCTTTGCCAGCATGATTTCTAATAACTAATTAAAACTAATCACCGCTGAGTGATGAAGTCATTCTTTAAAGATAACTTTGAAATAAATCAAACCCAGATGGAGAAAAAGTCAATTACACTCTCTGCGTGGTGAAATTGAATTATCATTGAAGCTAAACAAGTGAAATATTACTTAAAAATGAATTATCGAACTGCGCTAATGTGAATTCCCTGATATGATATGCTATTCCACGACAGTAGGAACATTGGTTGACTTAATGAATGTTACTTTTTTACAGGATGGAGGTGCCATTTCAGCAAAAAAGGAAGAGGGAGAGCAGTTTTACACACAAAAGCTCCCAGGAATCAGAGTTTATGTTTCATCTGAGTGTCCCAGCAGTGTGAGTTTGGGTTTGTGGCTGGGCAGTGTGTGAGCGATTTGTTTGGATGAGGTCACTCGCTTCTCTCTGGAGTCTGTCAAAGCCAACAGCTCCTCTCCAAATATCTGCAGTGTTTGAGCACAGATGAAGTCATCAGAACACTGATGACTCAAGCACAGACTGGGCAAGGGGCACACACTATAAACACACACACACACACACACACACACACACACACACACACGCGCGCACAAAAACACACACACACACACACACACACACACACACACACACACACACACA
>CAIGQW010055764.1:2116414-2144125 GCA_903798125.1 Danio choprae | reverse complement strand
CACACACACACACACACACACACACACACACACACACACATATATATTTACACAAAAACCCAAATTCAACAGTTTTACAAAATAAAAAAAGAAAACTGTATCTCCAATTCCCCTGAATACAAAAGCACATTCACATACTGTACGGTTACGTATTGCATTATGGGACATTGATCTTTGCTTGTTGATTTTAATGTTAAAAATGAAACTCTGCGGTTTAATTGAAAGTGACTTTTATTGACATTTTAGAAGTTTGAAACAATATATTGTATAATAAATAATATGGAAAGAATTAAGTCATAAAATTGCTGTTTTTGTACGTTATTTACAACAACAAAGATATTATATCACTTTAAACTATTAAAAATGTAAATAAAATATATATTTTTTCAAACTTTGCAAAAAAAAATTCCAACACAGGCTCATTCTGAAAACCTAGCCCTATATACATTTATGTAGATCGCGAATTATGTTGCCAGAAGTACGTATGGCTGCATTTAGTCTTTAAAATGAACGCTACGGGGTAGTATGACGCCGTTCCTTTTTGCGCTTACCAGCTAACCGCTTACCTCTATATGGACGGCTTTTCCGCCATTACCAGTTTGTCCAGTAGCACGCCATGCACGTCGGCGGACTTGAGACACAGAGAGGAGTTGACGACGACGACGGGGTCTGGCGAAGAACGGTTCCAGAAAGCAGGTAACACAAAAACAGAAGCCAAAAAATTAAATAAACAAGTAAATATCAGGGTAAGAATGTGGTAAAAATCAGGGGTCTTTTCTTTTTCTAGATTGCATTTTAAAACTGTCGGTTGGGTTTAGGGAAGTGGGTGGGCAGGTGAATCGGTGCTTTTGAAAACACTATTGGTTGGGTTTAGGGAAGGAGGAGTGTTGGTCAGTCGATCGCTTGGTCAGTCAGTCAGTCAGTCGACAGCGGCCTCTGGTGGATTTACGTGAGAACAGCGGGCGCGAATGGCACTCGCGAGAGAAATTTGAGATCTCAAAAAGCATACACAGCGGCCTCTGGTGGATTCATGAAAACAAAAACTGCAAAAAAAAATCCATATCTCCTAGGACGTATTTGCTGCTCTCCAGAAATGTATATAGCTGTACATTTTCAGAATGAACCCGGGTTGTTGGTTTTTTTGTTGGAGGAAAAATCTCAAAGTCTCATAATGCAATTCAAATACATTAATCACAAGACATGGAAAAATGTTAATTTAGAGTTAATATACATTAATTTAATTCATTTAACATTAATGTTAATTTAGTTTTTTTACATCATAGCCTATCCTGTAATAAGAATGAATTACATAAAAACATCAAAATAAGGTAAATCAATTAAAAATCGAGATATGTTATATAGAGGTATTCTGAATTTAAATGTAATTTCTAAATAAGATAACAGTAAATTAATGAGCTTTTTAAATCAACATACGATTAAGTAATAATCCTACATTTGCCTAGCTACGTCAAGCCTTAAAATATTTGATTAAGACGTCAGAATACATCCTGACATTCCTGACAAATGAAATAAATCACATCTTGGTGCAATTATGTAAATCATCTCTGCCTTGCGAATTATAAAATAAAGATTTCACATTAATCGTGACGGCGGCGGTCTCGCCCATCATGATTAAGAATGATCAATGCCACGCTGACTTTCACACAGTTGATGCTAGTGTGATGAACGTAAACACCCCTGCTGTGTTATTTTCATCCAGACCGATGATTTAGATTTCGTCCTTGTTGATATTGGACATTCCCCCCTAATCAACAGATACATGCAAATGAGAGGATCAAGACAGGGACCGGGCACAAGAAAACTGTATCTTCAAGACTTGTATGTAAATCACCCCAGTAAATGACTGGCTAATTTCTTCCCATTAAAAAAAACTGAAAGAATTCATCAGTCGTGAGGGTCTGGGGGCTGTCAGTCTCGTTCTGTATGCCCGTGTAACCAACCTCTCAGCGACCCAGAAGGCCACACCGCACAGGAAGCACAGTTCATGCCCTTTCTACTACACACACTATCCAATATTAAAGAGCAGGTTCGATCTGCCACACACAGACACATCACATATTGAGCTGACACACTGACTCTGACAGCATCAGAATCTAAAATAAATCAAAAAGTAAAAAAGAAGGGAAAAAAAATCTTGCACCTTCTTCCTCCAGTTACACAGAGAGACTGTATGTATTAATAAATATACATATAAATAAAGTAAAACAGGAAAACAAAAACCTGATTTAGTGCATAATCATGAACTTTAATATATTTGTATTTACTTTAGTGTACTATAAATCTAAAGCTGCTAAATAAATATTTTTAAAAATGATGTGCAATTTGGCAAAGAGTGTAAAAGATCTGCAAAGGTCTCCTCAAAGACAGAATCGATTCTGAACGGCCTAAAACTTTACTTTCTGCACAAAACACAAAGTTTGCAACAAATTAGCATAATGCCAGTCAATGCTCTGCACAGGCTTCTTGTGAACATTGTAATGTAGCTTATAGGTCTGGAAAAGTTTGTGTTTTCACCATGCTGAGGCGAGGACATAAGCAATTCGCATGCAAATAGTGAGGATGTTATGACTGAAGCCCAATTTAGTATGTTACGGCACATGTAGTCGATACCACTGTTAGCATTTATACTTCTGCACACCTCCAAGTTGCTGGAAGGCAGTGGAGTAACACATTTTTTGCCAGTGTTTGAAGTTAATACTGGAAATGCGTTCGATACTACTGCGACAGTAGTTCAAACTTTCATGGTTAATTGAATTAAATCAAAATCGCAAGGAAGTACGGCTCTGTGATCAGTAGTAAATCTCCTCCGAAAGCCAGAGGGCGCTCTCTCTCGTGGAAACTGCAAGTACGCCACAAAGAAGAGACACGGGAAGTCAAACAGAGCAGAGGACTTAACGGCAAGTACGCCACAAAGAAGAGACACGGGAAGTCAAACAGAGCAGAGAACTTAACTGCTTTTATTCAACCTGACTATTAAACACACGGCTATGGAATCATCTCACAGAATGATTCATTTCAAGCACTGAACTGAAGTAATCAGGTGAATTTGGAGTACAAACGTGTTTTTATATGTGATAGGGCTGCACAATATATAGTTTAAGGGTCAATGTAGCAATGTGCGCATATGCAATAGTCACATCGCAAGAAGTTTGAGTCTGAATTACAGTTGACCAGGAGCTACAGAATTGTATTTTTGTCTTCTTTCTAGTGCAAATATTTACATTTCTAATCAAAAAACAGATTATTTTACTTACCCCACTGGTAGATATTTTACTTGTTTTAAGGCCAAACTTTAACTTTTGACTTTTTTCTTCTGAAGTAAAAAAAAAACAATATTTTTACTTGCTCTAAGAATTTTTTGATATTTGGACTAGAAATGAGACAAAGCAAAGTAAGAAAAGTATGTTTTGCATTGTGATTATTCAATTTCTGTACCTAAATACTGTAAGGCTCCCTTAAAAAATGTCAAAATAGTGCTATTCAAACTATCTTGTGAAACTGTATTCATTTTGCAATATTTATCGCATACATTTCAGAATGTATGCGAATCCGAGAGTGTATGGGTGTTTCCCAGTAATGGGTTGCGGCTGGAAGGGCATCCGCTGCGTAAAACATATGCTGGAATAGTTGGCGGTTCATTACGCTGTGGAGACCCCTGATAAATAAGGGACTAAGCCGAAGGAAAACGAATGTATATAATAGCATACTAAGTAGTGACAAAGGCATTGCATCATTACATTGTCGTCTCGGTCATGTGTTTATTAATTCCGATTAATCAAATGAAAGCAGTTATACTTTATGTTTATCATACTTCGCTATAAAGATTTACCATAGATTGGTAATTTATGGATTTCTTCAGGGCATATTTAGTTCTGTGAGAGAGCGCCCTCTGGCCTTCGGAGTAAATTTAACACATCGGCATACTTTTCCAAGTGAATCTGTCTGTGGACTATAAGAGAGGGGCGTAACATGAAGGGGGTGTAACTTGTAGTAGAGGTGTAACTTGCAGTTATCGAGATCCCACTGAACCATGCGAGATGTCACAAACGAAATGTTGTTGGCAAGATAGCAGAAATACTTTTCAAAGAACGTTTTCATGAGTTTTTTCCAAATTTATCCACAACCTATCCATTCATATTATTATATTCATTAATTTAGCAACTCCACTCGCTGACTTCTTTGTCCGTTTTCTCATGACAGTTAGCCTACTCGGCGTCGCCCCCCTGTTGTTGCAAATAACAGTACAATGGCGAGCGTGTCAAGTATGACTCTACTTTCTACTTTACTTAGCTTTTGCTAAATTGCAAATGCGATTTTACGTCAATATATCGTTCAGCCCTACATAATATACTGTAGAGCTCAGGTATGCGCTGGTCTCAGATCAGTGTTTGCATGCACTCACCAGGCGTTTGAGCACGCGGAGCAGCAGTTTCTGTTGTCTGGGCTCAGTGTGCGTCTGCAGAGCGTGTGCCAGGCTGAGCAGCTCCTCGGGCTGCAGACGATCTGCTCCGTCTTCTCCATACAGCTGAGCCAACAGAGACACACAGTGACTGGCCTCCTCATACACCTCGCTGTCATCACACGTCAGCTGCGGCACAAACACACAGAAGACTACATTCAAGGCAAGGCAAGTTTATTTATATAGCACATTTCATACACAATGGTAATTCAATAATAGGACCCAATCCCAATTCTGCCCCTCAGCCATTGCCCTTACCCCTGGTTTTACGCATTCACGTGAAGTGGTAGGGGTGTCCCAATTCTCTCTAGCTCGAAGACGTAGGGCTAAGGCAGGGATGAGCAAACTTGATCATGGAGGGCCGGTGTCCTGCCTAGTTTTGCCGGTGTCCCTGCAGAGTTCCAACCCTAATCAAACACACCTGCCTGTAGCTTTCTAGTGATCTTGAACACACTGATTAGCATGTTCAGGTGTGTTTGATTAGTGTTGAAGCAAAACTCTGCAGGGACACCGGCCCTCCAGGATCAAGTTTGCCCATCCCAGGGCTAAGGGAAGAGCTAGATAGCCCTTGAAATTAAGATTTTCCAGGACCACACAAGAAACCATGGGGTACGAAAATTTCCCAGAATACACCACCTACAACGGCAACATGGCTGTACACTCGAGTCAGGAGATGCACAAATGTAAGTATTTTTGGCATTATTAAGAATTTTTACAACAAACAAGCATATGTACATAATAAACTCATAACGGCGTTCGTTTGGCTATCTATAATCCATAATAATAACTCCTGTATAAATATAACACACTTTCACATCTGTCACTCGAATCCCCTGTCAGAAAAGTCTAGTGGCTGGGAGTGACCTTTTTACAGTGTCTGGTATAATATTAATGTTATTTTCTTGTGTTTACATATGTGAATATGGCCACAGTGTAAATATACAGTACAGTTACGAGTTTATTGCCACATTATATCGTTATGATAACATGATATCGTTGCCTTTTATGAGCTCCTGAAGATAAATACCAAAACAAAAACGCAACTGGAATAACTACAGCAGTCGCCATCGTCGATCTCATGTGAGCTTGTGACGACATATGATGACGTGTGCAGGTGTTGTAGGTAAATGTGAAGCCCTTCCTCATCATACTGTGTTTCAAGGGCTAAGGGGAAGGGGTAGGGGTACCAAAATAGAATTGGGATTGGGCCTAAAAGAAACATAAAATACAAGTATAAGAAAACAAAAACAGCAAAGAATAAAAATGATTAAAAACAGATTAAAATGTGCTAAAACGTGTTAAAGGAATGAAAAAGAAAAGAGAGACATACTGGTGCGATCTGTCGGACGTAGCACAGTGCTCAATCAGTAAAGGAGCAGCTAAACAGATGTGTTTTAGCTCTTGATTTGAATGTGCCTAATGTTGGAGCACATCTGATCATTTCTGAAAGCTGATTCCAGCAGTAGGGGGTGCAGTAGCCGATGGAGGATTTGCCACGGAACAACTCCAATAAAACACACTAAAGGAAATCTGGAACAACTCCATGTAGAATTTTCACATAAAAAATCCACACAAAATAAAATATTGCAATATTCGATTTTTCCAATATCGTGCAACCCTAGTATCGGTATCGGAACAACCCTAGGATAAAGTACATCTAGGATGGTTGTTTTCAAAAAACTCCAATAAAACACACGATGGAAACCTGGAATAACTGCATCATATAGAATTTTCCCATTAAAAAAATCCACACAGCTCTAGAAATCTTTATCCAAGAGTTAATGAGAAAATCTTTTAAACTGTCAAGATACCTGCATCTGTTTCATGGTTCGAATGAACAGATTGAATTATTGAACAGCTGAGCTGCTGCCGAACTCCTCCTTTCACGCAGATATTTCTAGGACTTTTATATTGCTTTTCTACTGCTTTTGGGAAATATGAAACTACATCCTTCATAAATCTCGGCACTACAAATCTGTTTGTCCATGTACGGTCAATATCAATGGTCTAGAGAGTTTAGCTTATATATTTCAAAACTTTCTCATTAGGTGCCGTATGTTTTGCTCAGACTTCAGATAAGATGCTGTTTTTTGATGAAACCGCATTCTGAAGGGAACACATCATGGATTTTTTTCACTAGCTAGTGTACATTTTATCAGTTCATAAGCCTTCCCTAGGATTCAGACACATGAGCCAAGTTCATACAGTTTTGAACAGTGGTCTCAACCTCAGTTCCTGGTTGGCCACAGATCTGCAGTTTAACTCCAACCAGATCCAATTCACACGTGCTCAGAAGTTCCTAGCAATCTTAAAGACCTTGAATGCAGAATGAACCACCAACTTATCCAGCATATGTTTAAGACAGCGGATGCCCTTCCAGCTGCAACCCAGTACTGGCAAACAACCGTACACTCTCACAATCACACACATACAATACAGCCAGTGTACTGCCAGTTTAGTTTATTCAAGTCACCTGTACCGCATGTCTTTGGACAGTGGGGGAAACCAGAGTACCCAGAGGAAACCCATGCAAACATGGGGAGAACATGCAAACTCCACACAGAAATGACAACTGGCCCAGCCAGGACTCGAATCAGCGACATTCTTGCTGTGAGGCGACAGTGCTAACCACTGAGCCACTGTGTCGTCACCGATGTAACAGTTAACCAAAATACATGGACAGACACAAAAAATGGGGGAAAAAATATACAGGGGCTAATACTTCTGACTTCAACTGTACATTTGTTTGGGCCACAATTCCTTAAGAATAATGACTTTAACTTTATTACCGTTTTAAAACAAAAAATGTTTTGCAAAATACGCATTTTAAATTTCACATTTAATTAGAAGTGATCAGGTCTAATCAGTCAGTCCATTCAATCATTCCTAGCCAACCCTAAATCATCTTAAAATGCACCACACATGAAATTGCCCTATTGCAAGTGCTAAAACATCAGAGAAGGAGAGCTGCCGAGTCGAAACAGGAAGAGTTCAGTTGTGATCCTCAGAGATGGAGGAGAGTGCAGTCGCAGGCTTAACACGTCCATCAGGGGAGTCGAATGGAGTTCTCAAGCCCGACCACAACAATCCCCGCTCAGCCTCAGACGGAGATAAAGACAAAAAGCCACACACAAGGGCCGTGGGGATTTTCTCTGCCCGCTCATTTCGGCCCTCAAAGCCCCAATGTGGCCGGCTCAGGGATTCCAGACTATTTTTCTGCGCTGATCTGTTGCTGCCCTCTGCCATAAAGGCGTAATCCCAAGAGGCCGTGGGGCAAGGGCCAGCCGCGCCTAATCCCGCCCCTCTTTGTGATGTCGCCGGCCACTCCAGAATGGAGTGCGGGGTTTTAGGAGGCCGCACAATACCCCTAAAGAGCGCCGATCCAAAGAGAGGCTGAGCGGAGGGAGTTTGGTGTGCGTCCGCGGGCTCCGCTATTGTTCGCATGCCAACGTGGAGTCAGAGCCGAACAAGAGTTAACACCTGCTTAGACGGCCTCCCAAATCCACCCTGTTTACTTAGCAGGGCTTGTAGATGCATCGGGGAAATCAGGCTGAGGAGTCTAATGGGACTGTGGGCTGAAAAGCACACAGGAATCAGGGAGATTAGGGAGTGTTAATGCCACTGTGGGCTGTGAAAGGATGATTGGAGAAGAGAAAGAAATGTATGAGAAGAGGAGGAGAACCCAAGCCTATGGGGACGTGTAACACGCAGGCCTCTCATGACCTCCGCATGTAGCCGGCCACAAAAAAAAGGAGTGTTCGAGCCAATCAATATTTCCCACTGCCTTTGGAGCAAACACAACTGCAAATCACGTTACTTTCAAACCATGTGCTGCGTCAAATTGTGAACTCAGCCACTTGTGTAAACAGACTGCAGGGAAAATCGCGAGCGCTTGTTTGCGGGCAAACTCTGCATATTTACCACCGTAATGAAAAGCGTGTGGAGTAAACACATAAAGCTTTTAGATTGAGTGGACATTTTGAGGTGAAGCATTTCCCTTTTGGATGAACTACTTAAAATGCGGTATGGCCCTAGTGCACATAAACAATCTGTTCACATCATCCTAGGGCACCATTCGCCCTTGACCACACGCATGCACACACACACACATTCCCATCCTGGTGAATTGCTTCCACATATATGCATCTATAAACATGCAAATGAGCCTTTATGAGCCTTTTTTCCTCGCATGTCCCCAAAATTGGCTGGTATTTCTGTATTTGTAGGGGCAATTGGTACTCAAATACAGGTTTGTTTTCCTATCTTAGTGAGGACATTACATAGATTTCCATTGTTTTTATATCAGGTTAATGATACTGTCTAACCCTACTCCATACCACTAGACCCAATTTAGATACGAATAAAAATATATATATTTTCTGACCAATTTATAACAGTTTTAATTAGTGAGGATCAGTAAAATGTCATTTTCATATTTCAGGATCTATGTTTGGACATTTGAGCCCTCACGAGTATAGCTAAACCAGTAAACACACGCACACTGTTGGGCTCTGATATTTGGGGGAAAAAAAACTGCTTAGTGTTGCTTTAAATATATAAGATGAGGGGGAACAGCAAAATACTGCACTTTATAAGTAGTGTTTTTTTAAAAAGCAAAAATTTGATTCAAGTATTTAATTCTAACAATACATCCAGCAGCCGGCAGAGCATTTGACTATTAAAATGTCTCAATTGCACACATATTTGTGGGCTGCCCTGCTTAAGTCATGACTTATTCACTATATTTCACAGTTGTCATTCATTGATTCGTTGTCATGTCGCATGACCAGATGGCTTTTGGGTTTTAGAATACAGACACGATATTCTGCACCAGACCTCTTTAATAATTCTGTATAATCTTCTGCCTCATACCTTTTTTGTCACATGTAAAGGGTGAAAAATATGAAATTGGTTATAAACTACTTTAAAAAAATGCAATAAATGTAAAATACAAAGTTTTGCTGAAACATTATTAAATTAGCATTATTCAAAAAGGTGCATAAACTAAATGCAGAGGCCAGTGCATGTGTGGAATGTTGTGAATAACAGGCGTCCTGTTGAATGACGAAATTCTGTGGAAATCTTTGTGCAGACCTCTGCAGGCGGGTAGATGACATTCAATTTCAAATAGTGACAGGAGTGTCCAGCAACCTGACATGACGCACTTCATTTAATACCATTAGAAAAAAATAAAAATAAAATAAACACATTTTTTAACACCTCAATTCATTAGTCACAATGCAGCATTATTTAGGTGAAAAATGTAGTCTAAAATATAATCATCATAATAATTTGCTGTTAAAATACTAACCCTCAGACCATCCAAGGTGTACAGTAGGTGACTATTTAATTATTAAAATATTATTTTTATTTTTCGATAATTACAGTTGAGAAATGCTGTAAACGAATGTTCTAAGCATCCTACAGAAAGACGCTAGTCATAGAAAAAGGTCTACAGTAATTGTTTTTCCTAATACGTCAATAACAACCGGTTTCCAGCATTCTTTAAAATATCTCCTTTTGTGTTCAACAGAAGAAAAAAAAGAGACCTCATAAACATTTGGAAGCCCTAGAAGTTGAGTACAATTTTTGTTTTGGATGAACTATCCCTTTAAATATATGATCCACAAATCAGCGGGACAGCGATGATTCAGTTTGCCTGCAATAGAGTCGTAATGTTGTTCATTAAAAAACACAGCTGGCATTTATTAGCCGAAATCGTTGCATGATGAGATGAATAAAATCCTGCTGCTATCATCTGTTTTGTTTATCATACATCTGCACTGTACTCATTTAAGTGTGTTGCCAATCAAATATGCACTCAGTCGCAACTTAACATCCTACTTAATAGAGAAGTTATGAGTAATATAGCGAGCAGCCAATAGGGAGGGGAAGAGTTTTGAAAATGTATCTGAAATGAATCACTGGGAAGTGTATGTACTTACTCTTCTAGAAAAATCCTCCAGCATATACTGTATGTTTTGCATGGTGGGACCAGCACGAGATTTGTTTGGTGCCCCAGTGTGGAAGGTGGGAGTGCTGAGCTACACTAGATTATTTTAGCAGCATGACTATCAGCTAGACCAGCACTTTAACTGCTATAATCAGTATGCTTTTAGACTGATTACACCGTCTTAAAATATAATAATACCAAGATCACACCACAAGTGCGTTTCATCATGTAATAAGTGAAATTTCTGCCATGAAACTCCCATGCGCATGCAGGTTGATTGATTGCTGTCACCTCGGCAGCCAATGAGCTTGATCCTCATCAGTTTAAAAGCTCTGCATCATTTTACGCTGTTAAGCTGCGGCGCGTTTTCTGAGACACTCCTCCACTCCAGCTTCACCTGTTTAGATTTGCTACGGGGGTTAAAATAATTCTCCTTTAAAAAATAAAATATGAAAAAGTGGAACACTGAGTATGTTTACATGGTCATCAATACTATGATTGTTATACGATTAAGACAATACTTGATTAACGATTAAGAGTCTACCATGTAAACCGCAATTTTTGATGACCTTAATCCGACTAAAGTCATAATCGAACTAAACAGAAATGGAATTAAGACATTCCTATTTTAATAGCATTATTGAAGTGCAGTACAGACATGTAAACACAGCAATCAAACTATTACCGCCGTGCATTTTGTGACAGGGTATTCCATACACAGCTGTTTGACACTATTCTCTGCACCTACCGAGTCAGTAAAGAACCAAAGACACACACACACACCACAAAAAACGTTTTTTTTTTCCTTTTCATTCGATGTGCGCTATCAAATTCCATTAAAACAACACTCCTCCACCAGTCCTTACTTTATACTCACATCCAATACTTCAGTTTGCAAATATTAAATATTCCTGAATGAAAGTGAAACTGCCGAACTGCAGTTAAAGTCTAAAATTTAAAAATGAAACACTCTTTCAATTATATGAAACTCCAGAGGAAACGTTGGATAGCGCGATGACGCAATGATGTTAATCGATCTATTTACTATAACATGTCAAACGGGAACATAAAAGGAACATTCAAAAAGCAACTCATGTAAACACCTCAATCATATTACTGTCTTATTCAGATTAAGGCAAATAATTCGATCACTGATGTCCATGTAAACATAGTCATTGTAACAACATCAGCCTGAGTTTCTGTCAAGTGTCAAACCATGGGAAAATCAACAGGAATTTAAAATGAACAATAAGGGAGGAAGGTGTCTTAAGGTGCTCTCTTTGGGGACATAAAAAAGAAAAACAAGATCCAAGTCTATATAACTTGATACCCTTAATTAAACAGCATGTGCAAATTGCAAAAGAAAAAGTGTTTAAAATGAACGCGACTAGACTCCAGATTACCTCTCAAATTATTTTCACTGATACCACTGTAAACATCAATACTTGGCTTTTAAATGCAATCAGTTGTGATCAGTGTTGGGTGTAATTAGTTACCGTAATTAGATTACTTTTAAGCAGAAAAAGTAAAGTAAGGGATTACTTTTCATTATCAGGTCATTTAATTACAGCTATTTATAATGTTCTTGTTTAAATACTGTACATAAATTCAACACTTCTGGATAAATCAATTAAGAGAAGCAGAGTAATTCATTTATCAAGTAGATTGAATGTGCTTGAGAAACAATGGAATCAGAAATTTATGTCAATTTATGGTATGTATGAAATACTCACTGGCCACTTTATTAGGTACGCCTTACTAGTACTGGGTTGGACCCCCTTTTGGCTTCAGAACTGCCTTAATCCTTTGTGACATAGATTCATCAAGGTACTGGAAATATTCTTCAGATATTTTGGTCCATATTGACATGATAGCATCACGCAGTTGCTGCAGATTTGTCGGCTGCACATCCCGTTCCACCACATCCCAACGGTGCTCTATTAGATTGAGATCTGGTGACTGTGGAGGCCATTTGAGTACAGTAAACTCATTGTCATGTTCAAGAAACCAGTCTGAGACTGTGGTCATAAAAGGATGGACATGGTCAGCAACAATACTCAGGTAGGCTGTGGCATTGACACGATTCTCAATTGGTACTTATGATCCCAAAGTGTGCCAAGAAAATATCTCCCAAATTACACCACCACCACTAGCCTGAACCATTGATACAAGGCAGGATGGATCCATGCTTTCATGTTGTTGATGCCAAATTCTGACCCTACCATCCGAATGTCACAGACCAGGCAACGTTTTTCCAATCTTCTATCTAACTTTGGTGAGTCGAATTGTAGCCTCAGTTTCCTGTTCTTAGCTGACAGGAGCGCCACCCGGTGTGGACTTCTGCTGCTGTAACCCATCCGCCTCAAGGTTCGATCAGCAGCTTTTGAAATAGACCATGCCACGAGCAACAACCATGCCACGTTTAAAGTCACTTAAATCACCTTTCTTCTCCATTCTGGAAAGTTTGAACTGCAGCAGATCGTCTTGACCATGTCTACATGCACTGAGTTGCTGCCATGTGACTGGCTGATTAGAAATTTGCGCTAACAAGCAGTTGGACAGGTATACCTAATAAAGTGGCCGGTGAGTGTATAGTGTCATTGCTTTAAAATGTTTTGATGCATATAATGTTTACTATTCTTAAAGTGTTTTTTTTTGTAATAAAGCTAAAATGTCCTGTTTGGCTCCAATTCAAGTCATCGTCGAGTATAATTTCTATTGTCTATGCGGCGTTGAGATTTATAAGTAATGAGTAAAATAAGTAATTTTTCAAAGATAGCAATTAAAATGTCATTAAAATACAATTTTAATTATGTAATTAGTAATTAATTACTTTTTTGAAGTAACTTACCCAACACTGTTTGTGATGCCATCACAGAAAATTATCCTTGCAATAGAATGACTGTACGTATGTCATATTTTTAGATGAAGAATAAACAAATGAATATCTATAATGCAGCAGGTGTAAGTATGGCTCTGTCGGCTTTTCCTGGCACAGTGGGTAGAATCAGCTTGGATTCTGCCTTGAGGGTCATGTGGGCACAGCTTGCCACTCAAACACACACACACACACACACTGGATGCACGTCTGAGGGTTAGAGAGTTGAGTGGAGTGTGTTGGTGGGGATCTGCTCTCTGGTCTTTCTGCCATCTGTGAGAATGTTATGCCACAGTGCATCACTATGCCAACCGCTTTCATTTCTCTCTCTCTCTCTCTCTCTCTCTCTCTCTCTCTCTCTCCCTCTCTCTCTCTCTCTCTCTCTCTCTCCTCATAGATGGGATTCTCAGAGTATCCTCATCTCGATGTGTCCTCTGAAAGCCTCTATCAGACCTGAGAGTCACATACACTGTGCAATATATGAAACTGCAACAATGGAATAAAAAAACACAACAAAGCCTGCACACAATCTAATAGCGCAGTGCATTTCTGTTTATTGCGTCTCGCACAAACATCCAGACCCTCTTTTCAAAAGCGGCACAGAGTCTGGCTCTTCTAATATGCTAGCGAATGTGAAAGATACAAAGGCTTGGCATTCATTGTGGAAATTCCATCTATCTTTCTGTCAATTTGTGGCTTCCATGAAATGGATGAGAGGTAAATCTCTCCTTTCAATTATGAATGTCTGACTTGTCTGGATTGATTATTTTGAAAATGGATGCTCCATTATTTATTATAGGGATCGGTTAATGACAGATGAAATGTGATGGAAAGTCAAAATTATTAGCCCTCCTGTGAATTGTTTTTCAAAAATTTCCCAAAGAGGGAAGGAAGCAAGGAATTGAGCAAGGAATTTTTTACAGTATTTCCTATAATATTTTGTCTTCTGGAGAAAGTCGTATTTGTTTTATTTCGGCTAGAATAAAAGCAGTTTTTAATTTTTTTAAAACTACTTTTAAGGTCAATATTAATAGCCCCCTTAAGCATTTTTTTTTTGACTGTCTACAGAATAAACTACTGTTATACAATGATTGCCCAATTATCCTAACTTGCCTAATTAACCTAGTTAAGCCTTCAATTGTGGGTTGTGTAAAAACATCCCATATGCACTTATTATAATCTAATAATGGATTTCACATCATAAAGTGATGTGGTGGAATCAATCGCTACTGAATATATGTTTCTATTTGCAGAAAGGCCATCGCTGATTCAACTTGTGTTATCAGGCATGAGTTGATATCTTTGTGTGTCTACTAGAAACCACTGTGTTGTCCGCACACCATCAGAACTCTAAAAATAAAGCTCCAATTAGAGCTGAAAAGTTTTTTCAGCCTGATACTTTGTCCACCTTTTAGACCTTTAAGGGAAGCCATGAACCAATCAGCTGTGAGCCTGGAGCTCAGCAACACTGGTGGAATAATGTGTCCAACCGTATTTTCAGAAAAGACCATTTTGACATTTGATAATCTAAGATATAATGATTATATGGTTAAACATTTACACATTATGGATTATGGGACCAACAACTTTTAACCTTGAAAGAGTGACTTTTATTAACATTTTTAATAGTTTAAAGTGATATTTTGTCAGGGTTGGTGTTGTATATTACCCTACAAAAACCTTGTAATAAACTGCCAGTACATTTTCTCTTATTTTACAGGCTCATTTCCCTATATATAATTTCTTATACGTTTATTTTATTTCAAACTACTTTAAATAATGGCAATAAATAGCAATTTGTTAATCTGTATTTGTTAATTTGTTAATCAGTGGTTAGCACTGTCACCTCACAGCAAGAAGGTCCCTGGTTTGAGTCCCGACTGGGTCAGTTGGCATTTCTGTGTGGAGTTTGCATGTTCTCCCCGTGTTGGCGTGGGTTTCCTCCGGGTGCTCCGGTTTCCCTCACAGTCCAAAGACATGCTCTATAGGTGTATTGGATGAACTAAATTTGCCGTGGTGTACGAGTGTGTGTGTGGGAATGAGAGTGTATGGGTGTTTCTCAGTACTGGGTTGGGGCTGGAAGGGCATCCTCTGCGTAAAACTGGAATAGTTGGTGGTTCATTCCGCTGTGGCGACCCCTGATAAATAAGGGACTAAGCTGAAGGAAAATGAATGAATGTATACACTTTAACACATCATGAACGTAACTCGAAAGTTTACGCTGTGTGTAATTGTTCCTTTGTGTATGCGGGTCAGTTTAGGACTATTCCAGTTCACACTGGAAATCGGATATTAGCCACGTTTGATACAACAATGCAAACATCTATTGTTAAAAACACATCTGAGAAAAAAATCTAATTTGAGCATTAAGTCTCGCAATGAGAACTTAGCCATAGTGACAAAGCTGGCAACCGTGCATGCCTTACTGTTGTTCTTGAATGGATTTTTTTTGTAACCAAGCATCGATGTATACCCTACCTGACAAAAGTCTTGTCGCCTATCCAAGTTTTAACAACAAATAATAACTTGACTTCTCGATGATCATTTGCTATCAAAAAGTGGCTTATATGAAAGGCAAGGGCCTTTCATATAACAGAAATAATGTACAGCATAGAATATAAAGTCATGGTGTAGTGGAAAAATAATTAATATTGTGTATGACTACCATGAGCTTGGAGGACTGCATCCACACATCTCTGCAATGCCTCCTCCTTCATCTTACTCCAGACATGCTCAATAATGTTCATATTTGGTGACTGGGCTGGCCAAAAAGCAGTAAAAACTGCCTTCATTCTAGCCAAAATAAAACAAATACGACTTTCTCCAGAAGAAAACATATTATAGGAAATATTGTGAAATCACACACAAACGCAGCAGACTGACCAGTTGAATGAGGAGGTTGGTTAGATCTGTCAGTGGCTTGTTGATGAGCAGGAGTTCCTCTGCAGCCTCAGCTTCTTCATTACTGTCTGATCTCTACCAAAAAGAGAGAGAGAGAGAGAGAGAGAGAGAGAGCATTATTAGATTGGGGAGAGAAAAGAAAAACAAGCGAAAGTAAGCAGGGGGAAGCGAAGGGAAGAAAACGAGGACAGTCAGTCATTGGGGGGATGCTTAGAGAAGAGAACTGGAGAGCCAGAGCAGCAGAGGATTGAGAGTCGGAGAGATTCCTGCTCATGTAATCATCACAGGAAGTACAGTGGCTTGAAGCTGCTGCTATTTTTAACTTCTCAGAGGTGTTCGGGGGTCTCTGCGCAGTGGCCAGCTCCAAGAGTGTGTACTGCTCTGCTCACTGTCTACCATCAGCCACAACATCTTACTCTATACTACCAGCTGCCAGAGAGAGAGAGAGAGAGAGAGAGAAATGGATAAAAAATAGACAACAAGCGAGAATGCATAAGAAATGCAAACTTTGTTACCCATCAGCCATCAGCCAGAGCATCCGTGCAGCGAGTCTGGTTCAAAAGTTCATCCCTGGCTGTCTTATTCGGGCTAATTTTCCAGTGACACTATGAGTGTCTGGGAAGCTCATGCAGATTGACAGGCCGGAGCAATGAGATTACAGCAAGCCTCCGCTTAATAGGACTGCAGCTTTTTCCCGCAATTAAACTCCCTTCGCTCGTTTCAAATATTAATGATGGAGCTCGGGCTGACACCGTGAGAGAAAGTGCCAACGCGAGAGGGAAGGACAGTCAGCGCAATGGGAAAAAAAAAAAGAGTTCCCTCATCATTATCATCCAAACGAATTTGGGTTGAGCGGACGTTTTTATTATTTTTTTTAAATAAGCTTTTGGCTTTTCTCTCCTTCTGTCGTTCTGAGAACTGAATTCCATTACACGCTCCTTTTTCCCGATGTCCGTGCATAAATATGTATGGAAGGACGCCGGGTGAAAGACAAAGGTGGATAATGAGGGTTGAGGAGGAACTGACAGGGGATCGACTTCCTGTGGCACATATTGAGCTTTAAACCGCTGTTTACCACAGGAGCACAATTGCACAATTGAGAAAAAAAATAGCACTGGGAACTATTAAAGGTCCCATGAAATTAAAGTTTTTTAGATGTTAGTATTAGTATTGTTTGTTTTTAAGATATCTATAAGCTAGTGTGCTCCAAAACAGCGATAAAATTAGTGTTTAGAAGATATAAAACTGATATCAACATGTAAAGCTTGTAATTTGTCACTTCCGCCTATATGGATCAACAGTTTTATTCACGTCAACCCATACTACAGTTTCTCATCACATCATAACCAATCAAATGCTCTCTAGTATCTGACATGCCCCGCCCCCTTCAAGACACTTCTTATTTGCTTTTCATTTGATGGACTTGAGCTCAACCACTCTCATTGGCAGAGCAAATGAGACAAAGTGAAGTTTCACAAACTAATTTCGAGAGGAGCACGTGATATGATTGATCGCAGCCGGTCTCTCATCAGTAATCACTAGTAAGCCAATCAGATTAATACAAACTCCCTATAAGTAGCCTGTCAAAAAACTACTCTCTTATCTCCGTTTTCGAAGAAACCCCCCATACACCCCATTTCCTCCTTTTCCTCCTTTACCAGGGGGAGTTCTAGAGAACTATCTGCTCTCATACCCCCTTATATGCTTATTTACCAGGGGGAGCTCTCGAGAACTATCTGATCTCGCACCCCCTTATATGCTTAATTACCGGGCGGGAGCCCTGGGCTCAATTATCTCCGAGCTCAGGGTTCTCTCCCGGGACAGCATGCCAAACCTGCTATTATTATCAAGCAATATCTAAGTGTGAACTCTTGAAACGCTATTAGCAGTTTTTTTAATAAGGGGAGGGGCTACATTATGTCCCGCCCTCTCTTCATGTTTTGGTTGAGATTACGTCAAACATTGATTAAAACTAATACTTCAAAGCACTTCATGGGACCTTTAATAGGCATAAGTTTCTGACGGTATGATAACCTTAGATAAAAACATCATGGTTTCACGGTACTGCTCTAAAATAGGTTTTCATTAAATGTATGGGTAAACAAAAATTCTACTTTTTTCCCCCCATTAAATACAAAATATTTTATTTGAAATCTATAAACATGTAACCATTGGCTTCAATAGTATTTGATTTGATTTGTTTTTCCTATGGAAGTCAATGGTTACAGGTTTTCAGCTTCTCAGTGTCCAAGGAACTCAAAAAAAGTGAAGTTATTTTCTTTTTCTTTAAAGTTATTTTTTTTCGAGTGCCTTGGACTCATAGTTTTGCTGTATCTTTATGTATCCCTTACCCAAACTGCACCAACACATTAATTATCCCTGAAGCACTTTTTGTTTGATTTTGGATATCTTCTTTTGTGTTTGATAGAAGAAAGAAACTCAAAGGTTTAAAACCACTTGAGGGAGTTTAAATAGCAAGTACATTTTAATTTTTGCATGAACAATCCCTTTAACATAACAGAAACACTCACTGACATTTTTTCAATTATTATATTTTTTGTGAGGTAGAAAGACACATACATTAGTAGAACTTCAGAAAATCCTTTATTAGTCAACATCATACTAATCGGTTGCTGGATGACTAGTAGACCACCATGGCCCATTCATAATTTATGCAAAATTAAAGATTAGCGGCAAAACAGATGGAAACTTATAGTGAAAATGATCATGGTATTTCTTTGGTTGAGATTTTAGCAATAGTGATTATGGGATTGATCTTATTTAAAAACTATTAGTCAGTTTTTTTTTCTGTGACACTGTTGATCACCAATTTCCCCCATTCAATACAATATATTTTATTTTAGGAAACATTTCAAATATTTTGGAAGAGTAAATATGTCAGGCTAAATAATTCAGATAAACCATCGACTTCTGCTATCTTCATAAGTTTCAAAAACACAGATTTATTTAAACATATGAAACACACACACGCACGCACACAAAAATCCTTAGGAACGGTATAACAGAAAATTTTTGCAGTTTTAAAACCTTGTCTTTTCCAAACCGCGGTAAACCTTGAAACCGGTTACACTCAACAAATTATTTTAGCTGCATCTTCAAACTACTTATTAAAAATGAGCTGAAACAACCCAATTTTTGAGGGTTTTTTTAGGGGCAACTTACTTGTGTTTTAAGTTCAATCCACTTAAAATTGTGAAAACAATTAAGTTAACTGAACTGATTTGTGTTGCGACAACATGAAGGAATTGTGTGGAAACCTGCATTTTTTTTTTTACAGTGTATTATCCCACACCTCACTATTAGTTGTCAAAATACCTGAAATTGAACAGTTGCACGTGCGCACCGGGGAATTCTGACAAAGATGTCCGCGGTGAGTAATTATGGGTAAAAGGTGTGGTGGATGGACTTGGAGTGAGCGGCTGGATGGATCCTGCTGGTATCTGCATAGCAGTTGTCATTGCATAACAATCTAATCATCAGTGAGGAGAGGATCCAGACATGAACCCCCTAAAAGCATGCCTACGGCGACAGTAGCAGGCAAGCGCTCCCTCAGGACGGGGGGTTGAGGGAGGGGTGTAGAGAACCAAGGAGAGAGAGAGAGAACAGCTCAAGAAATGAGGCCGGCAGAGGGAGAAATGTTTACAAACAAGAGGACGGGACAATGAGGGTGAGAGAGGGAACATAAAATAAGGACACGTGTCTATTGGAATGAGAAAAGAATAGGAGGACTAAGTGACATGAGAGTTATCAGTTTTTAAAAGTAATGTTTTTTTCAAGCGAACGGCACGGTGGCTCAGTGGTTAGCACTGTCGCCTCACAGCAAGAAGGTCGCTGGTTTGAGTCATGGCTGGGTCAGTTGGCATTTCTGTGTGGAGTTTGCATGTTCTCCCCATGTTGGTGTGGGTTTCCTCCAGGTGCTCCGGTTTCCCCCACAAGTCCAAAGACATGCACTATAGGCGAATTGGGTGAACTAAATTGCCCGTAGTGTATGCATGTGAATGCGAGAGGGTGTGTGGGTGTTTCCCAGTACTGGGTTGCGGCTGGAAGAGCATCCGCTACGTAAAACATATGCTGAAATAGTTGCCGGTTCATTCCGCTGTGGTGACACCTGATAAATCAGAGACTAAGCTGAAAGAAAATGAATGAACAAATGTTTTTTCAGGGTTCCTGCACATTTTTACTACTATAATTCCAGGACTTTTGCAAATATTTCAGGTAAATATTCAAGACCGGTTTAATGTCTACATACATGTGGTGAATAAGACAAAATGCATGATCAAATTTATTACAGCACATCAAAAAAATATGTGACAATCTATCTATGTAGTTTATATTTATTTGTATAACTGTAAAATAGTTTTTAGAAAGTATCTTGCTGTCTGTGTGAAAATTTTAGAAATGTTGGCTTGTGCGTTTCACTATTCTTATAAGAATAGTATAGATTAGCCTTTAGCACCCATAGTATCTCACCAATGTAGATTATTTCTGGACACGACACTTAAAATGTTTCTTGAATTACGGTGAAAGAGAGGCGAAGCTGAAACTGTGAGTTTTTTGTGCTTTTTAAGGGTTAAAAAGAGCAGCTTTTGCATCAATATGTCATTTTGTGCAGAATTTCTTATGCTCAATAACAAAATAGACAGTCTAAACGTACAGTGGTAAATAAAAAAGCAGCAGCTGACAATAGTGATGTGAAAGAGCTTTGAAATTCGGCACTACACTCAATGCTTTATTTAGCACTTTATACAGTATATTGCTTTAAAGCAAACAGCTTTACCATAATAACCATGAAAAACAGTGTTAGTGTTGCTTTCATTTAGAATGACACTTTAATTTGTTCTATTAAACAGCTCTTCAGTGTTTGTGTTTTTACTCTTGGACACCTGACCTAAACAGAACGCACAGGAAATAAACAGGATATAATTTCCAAGTGAAAAGTGACAAGTAGGTGTGCAAACAAACCTATTATATATATACAGTATACAGTTGAAGTCAAAATTATAAGCCAAAATAATTATTTCAAATATTTCCAAAATTATGTTTAACAGACCAAGAAAAGTTCACAGTATTTCCTGTAATTTTTTTTTCTTCTGGAGAATGTCTTATTTATTTTAGCTTTTAATAAAAAATAAATAAATAAAATTGCACCAGAATAATTAACCCCCTTATGAAATACATATTTTGGATTGTCTACAGATCAAACCATTGTTATCCAATAACTTGCATTATTACCATTACTTGCCTATAGTTAACCTAGTTAAGTCTTTAGAATGCACTTTAAGCTGAATACTAGTATGTTGGAAAACAAGTAGAAAAATATTCTGTACCGTCCCCTTGGCAAAGACAAAATAATTTAGTTATTAGAAATAAGTTAGTAAAACTATTATGTTTAAAAATATGTTAAAAAATTCTCTTCATTAAACAACACTTGAGAAATATTTGTTTAAATAATAAAAATTTCACAGGAGGGCTAAAAATGATTACTTCATATATATATACACACATACATTTATATCTTCATGCTGTATATACAGACCATAATATACTATAAATATATTATACTATACTATAATATATCAAATAATAATAATAATAAAAAAAGCAAGAACTATAATTTGGAATATGTATTGAGATGGTCAATAAAACACCGTCTACATTTAAATACATACATACATTAAAAACATACATTTAAAGGTCCACGCTGATTCAAATGCATTCATATTCATAATCTGAAACAAAATTGGAGGCAGATTTACCAAGTGAGAAGGATAAAGGCCAATAAAGCATATCTCAGTTACAGAGAAACTGTTTTAATTAAAACAACAACAACAACAACTTAGAAAACAAAGAAAACTTAGAACATTATGCCAAAACACACTAAAGTTCCCATAACATTAAAGCCATGAAAACTGACAGTGTTCCTGTCACAAAAACCTGCCCTCTTCCTAATCCTGTATCGCTAAACAGAAAAAAGACACACGTCACTTTAAGATGCAGAAAATGTGCTTGTTTGTATGGGTCTGAATGCAAAAACAGGATTGCAGGACAACTTCAATGACACGTAGGGAAGTAAATATATT
This sequence comes from Danio choprae, assembly GCA_903798125.1. NCBI lineage: Eukaryota > Metazoa > Chordata > Actinopteri > Cypriniformes > Danionidae > Danio > Danio choprae. Next base: position 2,121,812 of record CAIGQW010055764.1, on the reverse strand, counting down.
AATAAGAAAATTTGAGTCAATAAAAGTCTGTGATGGATCTAGATCTTCTCAGAGCAATCATTAAAAAAAACTAAAACTTTATAACTATAAAGAAAAACAGGCAATGCTATTCTGGAATCACATGTACATTGTAAAACTTTGTAACAGCAAGAGGAAAGAAAGTACCTGGTCAGTAAAAAAAAAAAAACTTGGACCGTTATGAGAACATCCCAATTCACATGCTTATGCATTATTCCAAGCTATTTTGTAGTATACGAGTAGTGTGCTCTCACTAAAAATTCCAGCAGCTTCAGGATCTAGCTTTTTTTTGTGCTTATTCAACAGAAAATACTGGAATGATGGACACTTTATGCACTCGGTGGCCACCGCTTTCCTTGAGTAGTGAAATAGTGCAAGATATTGGAAGACAAACTAACCTTTTCAAACTTTTCTTGTCAGCTGAAACCCATAGACTCAAAATATTTACTAGCATAGCAAGTTCATATTTCAGCAAGCTAACGACATATTTGCAAAGTCACAGTTCTCTGATGTGGTTAAATGATATATATTTTTATTATTTTTATATATAGGACCCCAAAACGTTTTATATTGCAATTATTTCATCAAATATGGTGATTTCTACAGCAACATTATATTTAAACTCATCTGGAAACAGATCACTGCTGCTGCTAGCTATACTTTAAAATAATGAATATCATCACCAAGTTGTATTTTAAAAGTTTAGACATTATTTTACAAAAGATAAAGCTTAACGTTTTAATAACCCTAACTAAATATCCTTCATTTAACTCAAAGTTACTTAGGAAGTGAACTTAAATGACACAAGAAATATTGTTTTATTTTGTGATAAGACTGATAAGAATGAATCGTGCTTATAATAATAAGAGGTACCTGCCTGAAGCTTCAGACAAATCAACTTTTTGTTTTTTAAACGATTAAGTAACATTTAATCTGCACTGTCATTTATTCTGGTTTTTAGCATACATACTTCTATTCACTTTCTCAGAATATAATGGTGCGTTCACACCAGACGTGGATGAAGCGTGGATTTACATGTTAAGTCAATGCTAAGATGCGAATAGACATCCTGCGGCGCAATTCGCACGAATGAAGTGGCGCGAGTTGAGCGTTTTGTCCGTGTATCAGGTGTTTTGTGCGAATCGCTCGAGTTGGAAAATCTGAACTTCAGTGAACATTTGCACCATGTTAACCAATCATGAGCTTTCTCTTGTAGGGGCGTGATTATGACGTAGTGCCTGTTGTTGGTGTCCTAAGGGGAAATCCTCTTGCCGACACCGGACAACAGTTCATCAAACTGGGCACGGCTCAGTTGGAAGCACAGCTGAAAGCTTCCATTATCCAGGTACAGTTTCTGGAGGAGAGTTGATGAACTTAGCTGGGTGAGCCACTGGAAGGATCTAGTAGACGCAGACACGGCGAGCAAATATACGCAGCTTTTTTAGCCTTCATAAAGAACATAAACACAGCTATTATCTCAATAAAATTCATGTTATCCATTTAGAAACAAAGCTAGAGTCACCGGGCAGACAGAAGCCATGCCCATGACGCAAATCCGCGTCTATTGTGAAGTGAATTTGAAGCGCGAATGAATCAAGTAAACCAAAAATGTTCACGCGTCTATTTAAGCACGAATAGATCGATTCATTCGTGTATGCTCCGTCTGGTGTGAACACAGCATAAGACTTGAGTACCAAACCACTGACAGGAAAAGACCTGGTGCATATGGAGAGAAAAAGAGTGCCTATCTTTTCCTCTCCATAGGCACCAGACACTCTTAAAAATCACTCTATATCTCTATAAAAACTTACACAGGTGAGTGGGTTTGACAAACCACCTGTAGAAACACTCTCTCTCCATATGCACCAGACACTTTCTTAAAATCACTCCATATCTCTATAGAAACATTGAGCATTCCCAAAGTTTGCCTCACACAGGTGAGTGGCTCTCTCTCCATATGCCTCAGACACTTTACCTAAACTCCATCTTACAAGGACTCAATAAGAAAAACAATGTTTACTTGTGAATGTACCACAAATCATGATGCACCACTTGTTTTCTTCAACCTTAAATAACTCATTTGCACATTATCTTGGACAATATTGTTCTGTCTTATGTAAAAGTACTGCTTAAATGATGGAGTTGAACCTTATTACACTCATCCATGTTAAATAAGCAGAAACAATCAAAATTTTGGGTGGCTCTTCATTGAAAATAGAAGGCGGCGAAGCTTTGAAGGTTTTATGAACAGTTTCATGATCCAATGGAGTTAAAAGACTGTATGGTCCAGGGCAGCCTTTGCACGATCGCATAGCCGACACTGACGCGCACCTCTCAAAAAATGTAACTACACATAGCAAAGACGTGTAGCACAAGCTTTGTGATTGAGGGTGGGCGGTGCTGAGAGCCGCGAGCCCGATGGAGCGAGTGTTTACAAGTGTGGGGTCCTGTGGAGGACCTCCAGATGGAAACTTTTGTTTTGTGTTTACCTTATGATTAATATTGTTGCACGTTCGCTGGGTCCCACCTCAGAATGAGCGAGTTTTAGCTACTTGTACATTAAGGTACCGTTCAGAAAAAACAAAACAACCACGAATAAACTTGACAGAGAGGAACATAAAAACCTACTGCCAGCCAACGTTTCGGAAGTGTTACTGCAGAGCAACAGAAACAGCACACAGAAGTATAAATGCAGGGCTACGCGCAAGGCCATGGGTCACGACGTTCACTCGACACAGAAGTATAAACCAGCCTTTAGTCCTAAGGTATTCTTAATAAGTTTAATTGGTTAAATATTTGTATTAAACGGCTGTCTGGAATACTTGTTTCTGATTGGTCAGTCGCAACATTCCAAGTTATGTTATAATAACAACCATTAAATAACACAGGCTCACCCGGGAAATTCAAATCACCTTGACCGTCAGTGAATACATTGAAACCAATGTACTTACATCCACATTCATATGTATCTGCTTGTCGCCATCTTGTAAATGAATAATACGTAGGTTAGAATATGTTTTATTCAGCCAGTTTCGTTTCTGTCAGTTTTGGCACCATCTTGTCACTATAATGCGCAGGTTAGTGTATACTCCATGAGGTGTTTTCGTTTGTCAACTTTACGATTAATTGAAAAATTAATAAACTATTATGACTCTGAGCAATGTTTTGTGACTAACTTTTATATTTTGGGGCAAGTATCCGTGTAATAAGTGGGATAAAGTACATCAGTTGTTTCTGTAAAGTATAACAGTACTCCACTTCGCATAATATGCTAATAAGCCTTTATTCTGTGATGACAACCTCCTGGATGTACTTTATCCCTAACTTAACCCATTAACCCATCAACCCTAATCAATCAAAACAGATGAAAAGAAAAGTTACCTGCAGGGCCAGTCGGACTACAGATGACAGGTTTTTCAGCAGGAAGTGGATGATGTCCAGCAGACTCACAAGCAGAGAAGAGCAGCTCTTCAGTCCTGACTGCATTTCTCTCTCCAGATACACACCACAGACTTCCACAAACACATTACACACCACCTCGATTACACCTGAGAAGAGAGAGACATGCACAGTTCAGCTATGAAAAGAAGATAACAGCAGATTAATGCCCAAAGTATACTTCAGCTTTGGAATACGCACTAGTTATCATACTGTCCACACCACACATTTTGTCAGCAGAACAGTATTGATCTTATTCATTCATGTACAAGTGGACAATTGGAATATGTTTGGCTCAACACTTCCGTTCTCGTTAACTTCCATTGATTTTTAGACGTTAAAAACAGCTCGTTATTCTGATTGATGTTGCACACTGATATTGTCTACTTTTTAACACACTTGTTTGTAAAGCATGTAGTGCCATTTATCTTTCCTGGTCATTTCTCCCATAGGCAACTGAATGGGAAGTTCTAAAACAAGCACACTTCCGCATTGCAGAATAAGGTCAATATACTGTTTAATACTAGAACTACCAGAATTATAGAACTACTACAATGGTCATAGTTGCCATTCTGACTGTTCTCATAGAAGACATCATATTGTTACGTCATATTTAAATTCAAAGCTTCTATTGAGATGATAGAATTAAGCTTTGAATGTCTAGCTAATGAAGTCATTCCCCTAAAAATATGGTCTTTTTGGTAATACAGCCTGTGAATGTTCACGTTACGACTTAATAGACAGGTTTCGAAGGTGTGCACCTCACAGGAGAGCACGGTTTTTTTCACCACACTGAATATGTTGTTTTAAAAGACATGTCTGAAGTTTTTGCTATCAGAAAGTTTGAAGCAACAATTTGAAGTCAATTTGACTGCTATGGTAATTCAAGATATAAATACTAAGTACTCTTTTGTAATTTTAAAAACAATGTTAGAATAAAATATACACACATTTAGGACAAGTCAGGGTTTTATTGTTAAATGGGTTTTATTTAAACAAAGTTATGAAATTATAAATTTAAAAAAGGTCATAATGACTGCCTCTGTGGTGCTAGTGTTAAATATAGTCATACAAGTGAGGATAAATTAAGATTAATTAAGATAAACAGCTCTTTAAGAGGTCATAAAGTGGAGAATTTAAATGTTCTAGATATTTACAAACATTATATTGTTAAATGTTTTGGGACATCTGTAGGGTTTCATTTGGAGTTGGCCACCATTTACATCTACAGTATAACAGCTTCAACTTCCCGTGAAGACTTTCCAGTGTTACTGGGTATTTTTGACCATTCTTCTAAGTTTCACTTCTAATTATTCTTCTAATTTGTGAGATCAGCCACTGATGTTGAACTAGAAGGCCTGGTTCACAGCCTCTGCTTTAATTAATCTCAAAGGTGTCCTATCGGGTTGCGATCAGGACTCTGTGCAGGCCAGTCATGTCTTTATGTCGTTACAAACTGTATAGATCATACTTACTTTGAAAAAGGCTAAATATAGGATCTGGTCACCTTAATAACAGGTCACTCTACCATCAAAAATGTATTAGAATATGAGTTATTCCTTTGAACCATGACGATTTGAAATCAGAATCACAAAGTCTGTCCATCACAAGAGTAACACTGTTGCTGAATAAACATGTTGAGAAGCCTATCAAACCCAGATGTCACTCTGTCAGTGAAGGTAAAAATCTTCATAAAGAGAATTCTAAATGCATTACTGTAGTGTTGTTTGTACCTGAGATTTTGTTTGCTTTTCGCATTTCACGATGGAGAGTTTTGTGAATTGTTCGTGCTGCAGTTTTTTTCCCAAATATACTAACTTTTGAAAAACATTTGAAACATTTGACAGTGCCAAGTATTCTGTCCTTGAAGGCAATGAAGGTAAGTACACACACATATGCACGCACGCACACGCACACACACACACACACACACACACACACA
>CAIGQW010055764.1:2099382-2114601 GCA_903798125.1 Danio choprae | reverse complement strand
GTGTGTGTGTGTGTGTGTGTGTGTGTGTGTGTGTGTGTGTGTGTGTTGTAGAGCTATGTTCCAGCCCCAGCAGTAATAATCAGAAGGAGTTGAGAAAGACCTGAGGCTATCGCGCTGTTTATCTGAGATTAGTACTGCAGTTATGTGAGGTGAAGGACCCACGCATGTAATTCGCCGCTTGACAAATTATGCAAGATGAATACAACAGCAACGCCATCGACAATACAAATCCACCGCTGTGCGCAGAAAACACTGGCAAGGCTGTCACCTTTAATACAGATGAAGCCGGAACCGCAGCCTGGAACGTTCACAATTTCTGTGCATTATCATAAACGCACACGGTGCAAAAAATTACTTCTGAAATTTGTATGTAAATATATTGAAGTGAAATGCACACGCAGGTCTTAACAGAGCTGTGAGCAGTATTTCAGCGGCGGTTCGAATGTAGACGCTGAATATTTATGCTTACAGCTGTACAGTTAAATTTATGTAACTTACTTACTTTTGCTTCCCAATTTACTGCCATTACTTCCAGTCAAATGAGTCATGCAAATCTGACTTTGGGATATGGATGATTTTCCGCCTCCGCGAGCAAAAGCAAAAACAAACAAGTCAGCAGTTCACGTTTTATGAGGAAATTCCTCTTTTCGCTCCCTGGTGTGACAGTCACAAAGCAAATACGTGCCACAAAAGCCAGACCATACGCCTGAGTGTTTTTACATTATACCACATATTTATGTTCAAACACCACAAAGACAATATTATAACCAAAGTCTTATTAAACATTCAAAGGCAGCACTGTACTATTAAAATAATCCCTATTGCAAAAGGTAAATAAACTATTGTCTTATACCTATTTTGGGCCAAAATACAGCTCAAAACAAAAGACAGAATTGCAGTAAATGTTTCCCATATTTAGGGCCAGATATAATCTGCAGACATTGTTTGCTATTTTGGGTCACTTTTCAACAAGGATTCATTAGTTAATATCAGGTAATGCATTCATGACCTAAGAATGAACAATACTTATCCAGCAATTAATAATATTTAATAATAATTAAAATCAAAAATTAGTTAATGCGCCGGGAGTTAGCAAGAACTAACCAAGAATGATTTTATGTTCATTAACTAATGCTAGCAAACATGAATAAATACTGTAATAAATGCATTGTTTATTGTTTACGTTGAAGCGGAAGTTCACACGGAAGACTTTTCTTTCAATATATTGATATATGTCCAACTGAAATGAAATACTGATTTGGGGGGGCGGGGCTTTCTTTTTGTGCATCATTTTCTCATAGCAAACTAATGGTAAGAGGGGCGTGGTTAAAAATGTAGTGACTGAAGCCATCAAACTGACATCATCAGAGACGGACCGCCACTCTCTCAGACTCATTCAAACATTTTTTATTTTCCAAATTCATTTTATATTTTCAGGGGATTAACTTGCATGACTTATTTGGTGACGGCAGCTTAAAGACGCCTCTCATATGGAGAATGAAGTCAGATGCATTGCTCAGGTGTGAGTTTTTCAATGTCCACCCTGGTTTCATCTTCATCATCCTGCTAATGTAGATGTTGCACTGAAGCAGCGAATATTCATTTACACTGAGGAAGGCCAGAGGGTTGCTGAAGAACTACTGAGAGATTTCAGCTGCTGTCTGGGCTTTCACTGCCTTTCTTCACCTCCCTTTCTTCATGTGTTCAATACTTGTTTCCTCCGTCATTTTATTTTATTACACATAACTTCATTTGTAAACTAATTAGTTTTGTTTTCTTTGAATACATGGATTTCTGTGGTTGTTACCAACATCCGGGGAAAATTCCAAGCCAACAGCACCTTTAGAAATATGTTTTCTGAGAAAAATGGTGACGTGTTCACTACTTATTTCCCCCACTGTATATACTGTATGTATTACAGTGATGAAGGTCATTTCTTTACAAACTAGATCAAAATGTTTGAGATGTGAGTCTGTGAAGTTTATGCTTCACAGCATAAAGACAACGCACCAAGTTATGCCTACCACTGACCTTATTTTACTCTTTAAATTATTTGAAAACCCGGTATAAAAGCCCATAGGAAATTGTAAGAAGCAACCTCTGGCAATTTATTTTCATCAAGGGTTGCTCTTGGGTTAATTTGAGGGTGTTTAGAAGCCTCCAGCACCACCGCAGGACCAGGACTGGCACTATTTAATCTCAAACATGCACTGCTAATTAATATCATCAGCCTTTGGTTCAACAAAAGTGATTCCACAGCTAATAATTTATTGCTAATGTTACACAACGTTCCCATTCCCCATGTCAGACAGCTAAATTCCATACAAAAATAAAAATGAAAACAACAACAACAACAACAACAACACACTTAGCAGGAAACACTCTGAACATTAATAATAATAATAATAAAAATCAATGGAGAGGATATGAAAAGTGCTGCTCTGCCAGTTTTAACGGGATTGGTTACATGTTTGTGATTTTAAACACTATAACTACTAGGATGTCCATAGTGGTCATTCTGGCCGTTCATACACTGTTAATTCATTCATTCATTGTCCTTCGGCTTAGTCCCTTTATTCATCAGGGGTCGCCACAACGGAATGAACTGCCAACTTATAATAATAATAATAATAATAATAATAATCATAATAATAATACATTTTATTTAAAGGCACCTTTTTCTGGCAACTCAAGGACACCGTACAGTAAAACAAGAGCAATAAAACAACAAGAGAAATAATATAAAAATATACACAGCAATAGTTCAGATACAATTAAGTATTAAAAGCCACCTTAAATAAGTAAGCATATGCATTACACAGCGGATGCCCTTCCAGCTGCAACCCAGTACTGGGAAACATCCATACACACTTAATAACACACATACACTACGGCCAATTTAGTTTATTCAACTCAAATAGAGCATGTCTTTGGACTGTGGGGGAAACCGAAGCACCCAGAGGAAACCCACGCCAACATGAGGGAGAACATGCAAACTCCACACAGAAATGCCAACTGACCCAGCCGGGAATCGAACCAGCGACCTTCTTGTTGTGAGGCGACAGTGCTAACCACTGAGCCACCGTGTCACCCCATACACTGTTAAGATTTTTGTAAATTACACAGTATTTAACTGTAATATGACCTGTATGCTACTGTAGGACAGTTATGCAGTAAATTACTGTTTTTTAAAGTTGCATTGTGAAAATTATGGTATATTTTACAGTAAAAATATACACACAATTCTTTAAATACATATACAGCAAGATAAATTATGCTGCAAATATAAATACAGTATTTTTGCTGTAATTCATTTACAGTAAGTTACTGGCGAACTTTTGCCAGTAAGTTACTGTAGATTCTACAATAAACTGTAACAGTGTACTGTATAAGACTGCACTCAAATTTACATGCAAATCTTCTACTGAGGTTTTAGAATTAAACGTTAAATATCTGTTGTCATACAAGGTCATTACCCTAACAAATATGATCATTTTTGTAATATACTATAGTAAAAATAATATAGCAATATGATAATTTGTAATATAGAGTTGTGTTACCAGACCATCACCAATGATGTGCTCCTCACACAAGAGGGAGAGCAAAGCTTCAGGTAATGATTAGCAAATGTAACTTTCTGCATTTGACCTGTTCCAAAAAGCACCACATAAAAATGTTTTTACTGTACTGTACATTAGGAATCCAATTTGGGTTTCTATCATTTTGCATGTATGCCTGTTTCTTTTTTGCTATTATGAGATGTCAAAATATCTCAACATCTCAGAGTGCAGACTGAAAAACACAACTCCAATGTGATTAAAGTCTACATGAAATAAAAACTTACAATACTAATTTTGCTAGCTCACATTGTTATTCATTGTTATTGTTATTGAGTAAGTGCAAATTAATCCACAAACAAAAACAAAAAGATTGTTTGTTTTGATAATTTTGCTTCCGCGTTTAGAGTGGCGGTCCTTCTGTTGACATCAACCTGAGGGCTTTCATAGCAACTGCAAATTAACACCCTCTCTTACCGTTAGTTTGCTATAAGGGAATGATGCGCATAAGAAAGCCCCGCCCCCTTCTCAATATTCTGTTTCAATTGGAAGACATCAACATACTGAAATAAAAGTCTCAGCAACTTCCCGTTCATGTGGACTTTAATATAAAACTTACGTTTGCACACAATTGTTTAATATCATAAGTGCTCCTATCTTAATCTTAATATCATAAGATCCCTATAAATAGTTGGCAGTTTTACACAACCTATTTAAAAAAAAAAATAAATAATAATAATAATTGTCCCACTTTATATTAGGTGACCAAACTAATATGGACTTACTTAATACAAGTTTTTACATTGTACTTATGATTAAATACCTGCATGTATTTACATCTGAAATAAATTTGTGTAATTACATCTTTAATTACACTATTGATCATCTCTTACACCTTAACCCACCCTCAAACCCACCCATACCACCAAACCTGTCCCTAAACTTACCCGTATCAACCTCAAGAGCACCAGAAGTCTTCTGCAATACATTATGAACACAGTAAGTGTCAGGTGTCTGTTCTGTGTCGTGTTCCATGTACTGATGTTGATGTCATGTGATTCCTTTGTTCCGTTTCCCGCCGTTTCCCATGTTCATTAGTTTCACCTGTGTTCGGTATTGGTCCAGTATTGAATTGTCTGAATGTCATCATTGTCTGCACCCCATATCTTCCCCAAATCTCCTGTGTTTCCTGTACCCTTTAAGTGAGTGTGTGTGAATAAATTCGTGTATTTTGATAAATTCCGTGTTCCTGTGCCTTTATGTGAAGAGCGTACTAGACAGAATACCGGACCAAAACAGTTTGCGGCGTATTTTCCCCCGTTTTTATTTTTTATAGTCTTTTTGTTCAAGTGTTTTCTTTTCCTTTCCCCCATATTCCCATGGACCCCATCTACCGTCCCGAATTTCATCCCCTCCTGCTGGAGCAGGGGGAAAGCAGCCTCGAGGACCATACAAGACGGTCGTCCGAAGGTGAACAAACTTCACCAATTGACAAAAGTGAAGGAAAAAAACCTTGAGAGAAACCAGGCTCAGCTGGGCATGACCATTTCTCCTCTGGCCAAACTTCTTGTGTAGAGCTGCAGTCTAGATGCCGGAGTTATTATATTTAAATGACTATTCCTTTGAATAGCATCAGTGTAGCCTGCTACATTTGTTTAGCATCTTATAGTAACGACTTTGGTTAGTTAAGTAACGTGTGTATAATGTGTGTATTTATTTACATAGCGCATTTATTGTGTATGGCCATACACCCAAAGCGCTTCACAATCATGGGGGAGTCTCTCCACACCACAACCAGTGTGCAGCATCCCACTTGGATGATGCGACGGCAGCCACAGGACAACGGCGCCAGTGCGCTCACCACACATCAGCTATAGGTGGAGTGGAGAGACAGTGATAGAGCCAATTCGGTGGATGGGGGTGATTGGGAGGCCATGATCGATGAGGGCCAATGGAGGAAATTTGGCCAGGACATTGGGGTTACACCCCTGCTCTTTACGAGAAGTACCACAGAAAGTCAGGACCTCGGTTTAACGTCTCATCCGAAAGACGGAGTTCACTGACAGTATGGTGTCCCCTTCACTTTACTGGGGCACTAGGACTCACACAGACCACAGGTTGAGGGCCCCTGCTGGCCTCTCTAACACCACTTCCAACAGTAACCTAGTTTTCCCATGTGGTCTCCCATCCAGGTACTGACCCTGCTTAGCTTCAGAGAGTAAGCAGTTTTGGGCTGCAGGGTGATATGGCTGTGGCAAACTACAGTTACAAAGCTTCACCTTCCCAAACACTGAATCCATTTTCATTTTCCACATCCTTTGTCTATTCCTTCTTCATTTCTTACTTTTCACGTCAACAAATCTCACCGATTATAAAACTCATCTAGCTTTTTCTCACTGTTTTTACACCGTAATTTTCCTCACATTTTCTCATTCATTCTCCATCTCTCTCTTCCCTTCTTGTTTTCTGCATCCAAGTGCTTTCTCGGACCTAAAAGAACCAATTACAGAGTCCTTCCAGGGCCGAGGTTTGCTGGCATTAGCAAGATAGCGCTAATTGTACGCTAATTGTAGAGGTTATATTTAGTGCTGGGTCAGAGCTCGGAGAGAGGACGGGAGCTGATAACGATGGCGAGGCATAAGATGGCTCATAGATGACCCTGCTCTGTAAAAAAAACACAGGTGTGGAGGGCAGAGTTTGTTGTGTCTGATCTCAGCCTGCAGCAGTCTGCTCCGCTTAGACAGAAGAAGAGGTCCGTGAGGGGTTGTTGTGATGTGGGGAAGCGTGCTGTGCACAGATCTGCCAGAAAACAAGCCATTACAAGCCTCTACTTATCTGGAAGGCTCAATGTGTGTGTGTGCTAGGGGTTAGACTAACTGCAACTGCTAGACAGGATGTGACCTGTAAAAAACAGGTGTCATACACAGTAGAAGAGACCCTGGACTACAAAAACTGGTTTAAAGGGACCATTTTATAAAATTGAGCTTCATACATCATCTGAAAGCTGAATGAATGCTTTACATGTATGTATGGTTTGTGAAGATAGAACAATATCTGAACTATTTGAACATCTGGAATCTGATGGTTCAAAAAAATATAAATATTAAAAAAATTGCCTTTAAGTACAGTTAAAGGAAAAATTCCTTAAATTTGGGAAATTTAAAAAATTGTATAAAAATAAAATTCACAGGAGAGCTAATCTTTTGACCCAAACAGTATACGTATTTTTGGCTATTATCAAAAATATACCGTGCCGATATTTGCGCTCATTTAAATTTTTATACAAAGAATATTAAGAAAATGAATGAGATATTAAAGAAATAGTTCACCCAAACATTCAAAATGACCCTCAAGTCTTCCTCAGAGTATATGACTTTCTTCTGTCAGACAAACACAACTGAAGTAGTGTTAAAATTGTATCCTGGTTCTTCCATGCTGTATAACGGTGTGGGATAGTGGCTTTTATTTTGAAGCTTCCAAAAACACATAAATCCACCGTAAAAAAACCCAAACCCATACACCACCAGAAGGGTTAATGCATGTCCTATAAAGCAGATCAATGTGTTTTTATAATAAAAATAGTTCTAACTCTATTTCACGAATGCGTGTTCTAGACAACTTCTTGGCTGATCTCTGACTCGACGTATAATGCATGACATAAGACGCATAAAAAAAAAAAGCGCACTACCCAACACCTTTAGGGAGCGTTCACATATCATGGCTTTTGCGTGTTCAAGTTCATTCTTTCAAATGAAAAGCGCAAATAGGAATCGATGCACACGATATTTTCCAGGCACACATACAGCATAGCAAGTTAAAGAAGTCTCAACTTTTCCGAATTCCACAAGCGCACTGTGAGTCATGTGGTAATAACCAACCAATCAGCTTCACACTTTGTATGGATTACACACATTTCAGTAATAACAGTAGACTAAGGCCCAATCCCAATTCTACCCCTTAGCCCTTCCCCTTACTCCCAATTCTCTTTAGCTTGAAGGCGTAGGGCTAAGGGGAAGGGCTGGATAACCCTTTAAATGGAGATTTTTCAGGACCACACTCGAAACCAAGGGGTACGAAAATTTCCCAGAATACACCAGCTACAACGGCAGCATGGCTGCACACGGAAGTAAGGAGATTTTTTTGACATTATTACGAATTTTTACAACAAACAAGCATATGTTTTAATACATTCATAACCCCGTCCATGTTTTACCGTCATGCTTTTTTAAAAAAACTTTAAAATAAAAAACGCTAAATTTCGCTATCTATAATCCATAATAATAACTCCTGTATAGCAGTTCCACAACATTCTGTCACTCGATGACACTCGAATCCCCTGTCAGAAAAGTCTATTGGCTGGGAATGACCTTTTTGCAGTGTCTGGTATAATTTTAATGTTGTTTTTGTGTTTGCATATATGACTATGGCCACGGTCTAAATGCACAGTACAGTTACGAGCTTATTGCCACATTATATCGTTATGATAAGATGATAGATGCCTTCAGTGATTTCCTTAAGATAAATACCGAAAAAAAACCCAACTGGAATAACAGCAGTCACCATCATCGATCTCATATGAAGCAAGAGATTGCGATGACATATGATCACGTGTGCATGTGCTGTAGTGGTGTCCCATTTTTTAGGGGTACATTTTGAAGATCTTCCCCTTCACACTTTGTTTCAAGGGCCAAGGGGAAGGGGTAGGGGTACAAAAATAGAATTGGGATTGGGCCTAATTACCCCAGACAAATGCAGAGCAGCCAAACACTGCAGTGCTTTTTAATTTCCTTGTATCAGAGCTACAGCAAAGGTTTGTCACTGGTGGATCTGCGAAGATGTTTGCTTAGCAATAACAAATGCCACGGGAGATCGATACAAGAAGTGTGATAAAATAGGGGATAGTCGTTTTCCAGATTTATACATGATATGCAAACTAATTAAATTTAAAAACTACTGATAAAAAAATAATAATAATCACATACACTGAGGATGGTTTTGTCAGGGTTCCTGTGCCCATGTGCTTTGTTTTCCCATGCCCAGTGTTCCATGTGCTTTTGTTATGTCATGTGATTCCTTTGTTCTGTTTTCCTGCCGTTTGTTAGTGTTCATGAGTTTTACCTGTGTCTCACCCCTATGTGTAATTAGTTCAATAATGTCCTGTGTATTTATACTCCTGTGAATGGTTCAGTCCTTTGTCCGGTATCATACTTCATCCTGAATTGTCTTCCTGAGTGTTCCTACGTGTGACTCCTGTGTTCCAGTTGTGAGTGTTCTATTTGAAATAAATATTTGTGTTTTGATAACTCCTGTCATTCCAGTGCGTTTATGAGAATGAAATGAGCCAAGTAGTGACAAGTTTAAACTAAAATACCTGTCTTTACTTTTGCAAATTTAAAGACTGCTCCCTATATTCAAAGGGACTACATTTTATTTACACAATACTTACAACCTACTTGTGTAGCCTTGACCTAAGAATAACCCAATTACATTTAGCTGAAAACTAGCAGTTACTAACCTCCTAGTGTGATATGTAGCAAAACAGTGAAACTTTTTTTTTGTAATATCTTTTCACTCAAACTGTAAAAAAGCTGGCCATTTAATACGATTTTTCCTTGTGGTCATGAGTGCATTCGTTTTTCTGCAGCACATTCATTTTTCCTAGGGAATTTAAAAACTTTTTTTCAGTTCAGTCAGTCAAGGACCATCATGCTAAGGACTTGCTTTTATAATAGAAGTGCCGTTCTTATTGAAAGCTACACTGACACTACGCTGTCTGTCACAGTAAATACTGTAAAGATGCTTGCTCAGGGCTCAAAAGAGCAATGATTTTGATCACATACGTTCCCGAAAGGCATGTAATATCCATGTATGTGTCACGGTTGTGGGTTGTGCCAACACAGCCTCTTGGCAATTCGTAACTTTTTGAGTTAGTGGCTAATCCGTATGAATTCGTAGAATTTAGTAGGATTTGCTTATCCCCCAATGACGGTTAGGTTTAGGGGTGGGCTTGGGTGCAACGCCTCCTTTTTAAAATCGTACATTTTGTACAAATTAGCCACTAAACTGACAAAACGTAAAATACTTGCGATTCTTCGTGTGATCAGGCTGGTTGTGCGCACTTCCTGGCATGTCTGTGTTGTGGTCACATATGGTTTTGTCTTGTTTCATCCACGTGCGTTGTAGTGACATGTTGGTGTTGTTTGGTCACATGATTGATTGTTTATGCCAATCAGCTGTGCTGATCAGCCGCAGCAGCTGTGGCTAATTATCATGCCTATATCTGAGTGCTGGGTTTTTGTATCAGTGAGTACATTTACATGGACACCAATAATCAGATTTTAATACGACTCAGACAATACTCTGATTAAGAGTCTACCATGTAAACAGCGATTTTTGATAAATTTAATCTGATTAAGGTCATAATCAAACTAAACAGAAATCGAATTAAGACATGTGGAGTATGCCGATTTTAGTTGCATTACTGAAGTGCAGTACAGACATGTAAACACCCCAATCAAACTATTACCGTCTTGTAGGTTTTTTGCGTGAAGGACCACAGACACCTGCATTGCGAAACGCCTCGCGAAAAGTCGACAAATTAAAAATGAAACACCCGAAATTAAATGGAACTCCGGAGGAAATGTGGATAGTGAGCGTGGTGACGCATTGATGTTAATCGAATTATGTACTATAACATGTAAAACGGGATCATCAAAGGAACTTATGTAAACACCTTAATCATATTACTGTCTTATTCAGATTAAGGCAAATAATTCGATTACTGATGTCCATGTAGTCAGTGTCAGTTCGTTATCGTTTGCTCATTGTGACTCTGTCTCTCGTCGGGATGCTCTTGTGTATCTCGGGACTTCTAGCTGTTTCCGGAGTTTCTTCTTAGATCTGCACTTCACTGGCTCTTCTATAAAGCACAACGTTTCTTTTATTTTCTCTGTTTTGAACTGTTTTTGCACTGTTCATCTTTACCTCCGGTCATTAAAGACCTTGCATCTTGAATCCTTCCTTAATGTTGTTTTATTAATTGGGGGATCGTGACATGTATGTATCTATCTATGCATGTAAACTGCAAAAAATGCTTTTCTTACTTAGATTTTTTGTCATGTTTCTAGTCCATATATCTACATTTTTAAAAAATCAAGAATCACTGTCCAGACAAGCCAAAAATAGTCTTGTTTTAATAAATAACTTGTGGAAATGAAGTGAGGTTTTTCTTAAAACAGGCTAAATAATCTTGTTTTTCATTTTGACATAAGATTATTCTGCTTACCCCATTGGCAGGTTTTAATTTTGGCATATTATTTCTTAAAACAAGACACTATTTTTGGCTTGTCTAGAAAATACTTCTTGATTTAACAATTGTTTTGACACATTTTACTATTATTTAAGTGTTGTCGATTATATCTGTTGTTAACTGTAGATTTTTAAATTACAATAATGTGCAAATAATATAGATCTACATTCTTCAGATTTAAGTGTAGTCTGCTACTTTTTCTTAGTATCTTATATTACACACAACCACATTTTGGTCACACGTTTCTGTAAATGAATCCCTGAGACTTTTAAAAAAAACTATGTAAACATTTGTGTGAGTGAAAATAACTGTAGTGGTGTTTTCTATTTTCATTTCTCTACAAAATGTGCCTCAATGTCAGTGTGAGATTGCTGATTGCCCTATGGAGGATGAGAGAGCTCTCAGATTTCATCTAAAATATCTTCATTTCTGCTCAGAAGATGAACAAACGTCTCGGGTTTGGAACGACGCGAGGGTGAGTAATTAATAACAGCATTTATATTTTTTGGGGTGAACTAACCCTTTAATTCAAGCTCAAGTAGCCATGAAAGAGAATACTATCTTTTCTCTATGTTCAAATCGTGATCTAATATCTGATGTTTTACTTGGTAAATGCACATTTACCTGCTTCAGCAACTGTTCCCTTTCAATGGCGAGAGCTAAAAACATGTTACTCTTGAACTACATGCGCATATAAGTGTGAACCAATGCTCTTTTTCTCCACAGTGCCGCAGTGTTGAATGTGTAGTGTGTGTGTGAATCTGACTCATCTCCTTTTGATAAAAAATTACACACACAAACACACACATAAACACGCACGCACACACACACACACACACACACACTTACAGCTATCTTTATTCTATCCCCCTACTCCAACCCTTACAGGAAAATATCTGCTTTTTTACATTTTCAGAACACTAATTTTTGTGTTTTCCTAAAAGTTCCCAGAAGGTCCAGATTTACAGTATTACAAAATTTGCAGGGACATTTGATCCCCACTATGTAATGAATACAAGCTACACACACACTAAGGCAGCAAATTTAAGGTCCAAATTTAAGGTATTACAATATTTCCAGGGACATTTGGTTCCCAAAGTGTAAGGAATACAAGGTACACACACACAGACACACAGACACACACACACACACACACACACACACACACACACACACACACACACACACACAAACACACAAACACACAAACACACACACACTTGTACAGCTATCTTTATAGTGACTTCCAATAGATATAATGTTTTTTATACTGTACAAACTGTACATTCCATCCCCCTACTCCAACACTCACAGGAAACAATCTGCTTTTTATATTTTTAAAATATTAATTTTTGTGTTTTTCCAATAGGGACAAAAAAAAAGTCCCCAGAAGGTACAAATTTACAGTATGACAATATTTGCAGGGACATTTGGTCCCCTCTAGGAATAAAAGCTACACACACACTAGGGCTGCATTATATTGGAAAAATCGGACATTGCATTATTTAATTTTATTGCGATGTATATTGTGATATGAATATAATATCACTAGAAAATTTAAATACCTCTATTCGGAAAGATTTTATGAATTTAGATGGTGTGATGGGGTGATCAAGACTTTTTCTATGCAGTGCATTTGCATAAAATGTAATTAGAGTAAAAATAAAAGTGAAATAAACAGTGCTTCATGATCTTCTGGGGAGTCTAACAGTATTCAAATACAAAAACTGAAAAAAAAAAAAAAAAATCACATAAAATAACATGCTCATTATTGCATAAATAATTGTATATAATAATTTCTTTATCTTTTAATCGTTAATAAATAGTCTTATCTAGCGATGTGACTACTGCGAATATACATGTTGCGATATCAATGCTCAAACGATACATTGTTTAGCCCTAACACACACACACACGCACACACACACCTCAATGTCCACCTCAATGGTGATGAAACCTGGCATGTGTGTGTTCAAAACTGTCAACATGAGTAAGGCTATAGGAATCCATTACTCAATAATTCAGCACAGGGAGCTGACAGCGTTAGGGTGAGAGTGCATATTCACACGGAAGGATGAGAGAAAGAGAAAAACACACACACATACACACATACGCACAAACTGAAAGACAACAGACAGCAACTTTGTGCATATGAGAAAATAAGTGAGAGGCTGGACAGCATCTGGATAAATATCATCTGCTTTTGTTTTTTATATGCCTGGGCCTGGACGCTGGGTGATGTGAGGGCCTGGAAGGGTGGGACACTAAGTAGATGTGGGCCACAGGGCGCCACACAAGAGGCCGTGCTGATAAAAGCAGCAGTATCTGGTGGAAGCCCTTAAAAAAAAAAAAGGCAGCTGAATGCCCTCCCCCTCCATCAGAGTCACACAGCCGAGTCAGACAGCCAGATGAGAGCAATAAGGGTCTGGTAATGGAATGAAAACACTCCAAACCAAAACAAGGGCAGCTCTCTGAATGCAGGCCCCTTTTCATGTGCGTGGCAGTGTCTGGGTGAAAAAGACTGTGTGGGTTTGTGTTTTGTGCTTCAGAGGCAGGCTAGAAAGCACAGGGCCGATATATCAAAGCGAGTGACGTTCTGATGCACTGCACCTTGCTGGTAGAATGGTCGGAGGTCTGTGCCCTTCTGTCCAATCAGATTGCCGAGGAGAGCCATGGCGTTCTGCATTGTGCTTCCTACTAAGTTGCTCTGATGTTCCTGGAGGACAAAAAACAATGGTAATATTAAAATCTAAATTTTTTTTTGAATAAAATATGACCTTAGATCACAACACCAGTCATACATACACTGTTGAAGTCAAAATATTTTTTTTCTTTGTCAAATATTTCCCAAATGATGTTTAACAGAGCAAGGGATTTTTCACAGTATTTCCTATAATATTTTTTCTTTTGGAGAAAGTCTCATTTGTTTTATTTTGGCTAGAGTAAAAGGAGTATTCAATTTTTTAAAATCATTTTATGGTCAATATTATTAGCCCCTTTAAGCAATATTTTTTACATAGTCTACAGAATAACCCACTGTTATACAGTGACTTGCCTAATTACCCTAACTTGCCTAATTAACCTAGTTAAGCCTTTAAATGTCACTTTAAGTTAATTAATTTAATTAATTTAAAAATATCTAGTCAATAATAAAAGCAAAGATAAAAGAAATCAGTTATTAAAAATTAGTTATTAAAACTATTATGCTTAGAAAAAAAAAATCTTCTTTCTGTTAAACAGAAATTGGGAAATAAAAAAAATTCAGAAGGGCTTAATAATTCTGACTTATAATGTCGAGTTGGGATTAGAGCTGACCAAGAACCACATTTCAGAACATTGTGGAGTCATTGCATAGTTTAACATTAATAGAGTTTAGCCCCTGTGTACTGTTTAATTTGACTACCCTTTCGTTATGTTGGTGGCTGTTTTTGCCCCATTGACTTCCATTATAACCACATTTTTTTATTGCAAAGCCTTGACTCTTATAGATGTATAAGAGTAAAAATGACAAATTTGACCTCTTCCCAACAGAGAAAACCAATAACAATCAAGAATGCATGATTCTATGGTGAATTTGCCCAGAATGGTCGGAGTTAATTTGCCCAGAGTGTATTGTTGAATCTTTTATTTTTACATTTTCAAAGTATTTTTCCAAAATATGTGTCAAAATAAGATTTGTCACAAAAAATAATTTCATTTGCTGAAACAGAGAAAGTTGTGGCCAAATTAAGCCTCAAAATCACCCCAGAGTGGATGAAAACATCCCCAACAGCACACAAGGTATTAAGGCATGTGACTAAAGGTGATGTAAGTTTTTGACTCTTCTGAAGCATAAAAATACCAGAATATGCTTGCAGATATTTAAGAAACATGCCAAGTGAACATTCTTGTTTATTTTAAAAAAACAATGCTGAAGTCAGATATTCTACTTTGAAAATGTGCATTACGTGCCGGAACGTCTGTCTTTGTTTTGGTCATTTAACCCGCCCAATGCCAGTTTAGCCAATTATATTTCAGCACCCCGGGTTGCCTTGCTGGAAAACCGGGTATTTCATTCATTCAGTCAGAAAGGCTCTGAAAGTATGCGCCTGTGACCGAAATGCGACCTCCGGTGGACAGTAGCAGGCTCCGAAATAAGACGCAGATTCAGAGTTCCACATGACGCTATCAATTAGCAAATGATATAAATATTACGAACGTAAACATTAGGTGAGCAGGTTACAATGCTACGTGACGAGCTATGCAGTGATAAGCAACTTGGCTGTTTGCACCAGACGAAACACAACAGAAATTTAAATACAGCCATTCAAAAGCACAGAATATGCACTCACAAAATGGTAAGGTTTATAATCT
>CAIGQW010055764.1:2086629-2098982 GCA_903798125.1 Danio choprae | reverse complement strand
AGCCACCTCAGCTGACTTCTCTCGATGTGGAGGAGCAGCGGCTCTACTCCGAGCTCCTCCCGGGTGACAGAGCACCTCACCCTATCTATAAGGGTGCGCCCTGCCACCCTGCGAAGGAAACTCATTTCGGCCGCCTGTATCCGAGATCTTGTCCTTTCGGTCATGACCCAAAGCTCATGAGCATAGGTGAGAGTAGGAGCGTAGATTGACCGCTAAATCGAGAGCTTTGCCTTTCGGCTCAGCTCCTTCTTTACCACAACGGACCGGTACATCGACCGCATTACTGCTGCCGCTGCACCAATCAGCCAGTATTGAAGGAATTAAGTTAGCTTAATAGTTTTTACTAATTTAAGTGGATTGGACATAAAACAAGTAAGTTGCTCCCCCAAAAAACTCAATAATTGTGTTGTTTCAGCTCATTTGAAATAAGTAGTTTGAACAAACAGCAAATGTCATTTTTTGAGTGTAATTTCCATGCAGGAAAATGTGAATTTTTAAATTGAGTTGAATTTTTTCTTGAGCGGAAGACATGATTGATTTCATTTGATTTGATTTATTTATTTTGAACAACAAAAAATAAATAAAATCATACACAAAGCAATTCTTTAAACACAGTACATTTCATCATGGTCGAAATGCAGTGGGATGAAGCGCAAGCTTATTATTTTCCCCACCTCATTACCACATACATCATTCGTCTATTACTTCAACTTATTTCTTCTTTTACTCATCTCTTCTTTTTACCTGAGACATTCATGAGCTTTACATGGGACATATTTGATTCTTTTGGCATCTTTGACATATTGTATAGTTAATTCACCATTTGTACATAGACATATTCTAAAATAGACCCCAAAAAAATACATAGTATTGCAAAGAGCCATTAACTTAGAGCCCCTATTTTGCTTTATAAAAGGTCATATTTTGGTTTTGGGGGTCTCCAACAACAGGCTGATATGCATGCAAGGTCAAATGCACTTTCATTGTCTTATAACATGTATTTATTTTTACCTAATTATCCCAACGACTCCTGTATGATTCGTTCAGCAATTCATTTGTTCCCAAACCCCTCCTTAACGTGAAGCTAATCTGCGCTGATTGGTCCGATGACCCAGTCTGTTGCGATTGGTCAACTGCATTCAGGGCAAGATAGAGGGAAATGCCCACCAAGGCTATGAAGTAGCAGAAAGTATGTGAGGGCCCAATGCAGGAATGCAATAAAGCAACTATGCTTTGGTGGCCATAGCAGTGACAAACAGCAGAGGATCACAAGTTCAGAAACGCATTTACATCGGTAAATGAAGAAGCACGCGTTGGGTTTTCAACATGGTTTTGGATGCAATATGTGAATAGCGCCATGAAGGTTTAACCTGAGAGATACAGTACAATCACTGATCTATAATAGATATGTGATTACAAGCTGCGTGGAGCGATTACAAATTAAAACACACAATTAAACATATTTTGCAAACTACACAAAACAAGGCAACAATTTTAATTACACTTACATATTATGATCTGGAGGAAGAGAAAAACTGGTCCATTTGAACTGTAGCAGTAACTGACAAAGTCCCTGTCAAAGTCTGACAAAATCCCACACATAATAGTCTCTGCTGCTCCTTCTTTAATAGCAAACAGCCGACGAATCCCACGCTGCAGCATAGGTTATTGTATCAATCATCAGAAAAATGACAGGAACAAACAGCACACGGTTGGCTATACTGTGGTGTTGTTGTTAAAATGAACTTTAACCCATTATTCCCCACAGCCGAATCTCCATCTGTCAGTGATTGTCATCTTCGCGTCATGACATTTTACCAGATCTGGAACTACATATTTGGTGATGTACCGTATCGACGTCGATGCATTCAAGCGAAAGATCTGAATCCAACTTGATTCATTCATTTGACTCTGAGTCGACTATTTCGTTAAACAATCAACAGTTTTAAACACAGTGAACTTTCAGATTTAAACCTCAGCTGGATGTTTTCATTCACTTAGTGCTGTGTTACACACTACATGGAAGCTCATTTTCAAAAACTCATAATAGGGGCTCTTTAAATCATTTTGCTCTTTTTTCATTTCTTTAATAATATATATTTTTACATTTTGCGTATTTTTACAATCACCTTTCTTAACCATTATATTCTTTAATAATATATATTTACTTAACTTTTTAAATTGATTAATATCCTGACATTGTTTGGGAAACTGTTACAGACTGTTCCATAATTTCACACCACATACACATACATTTTAAATGTGGGGTTTTTTTTGTCCTTGTTTTCAACCTCCTAAGATTGAGGTGAATTCTGCACATTTATGACAAACATGCCGCGCAATTCGCATCTTTTGTGCCACCCGGTTGAAATGGGCCAATATTCACACATTTGCATTGACTTTGTATGTAATCTTCTAACACAAACACTACCACTAATAATTAAATACAAACAAATTCACATTTGGTGTTAACCCAGCATTAGCTTTCATAAATGTGAAATAAATCCCAATGACTGCGATGTAAAAACTTCAATATTAACACAAACACATGCAGTGGTGAATCTGTAAATTCAAAATCTCATTTGAACCTGACAATAAAAACTTAATGAGAGAAAATGAGAAAATGGCTTCAGAAATATGAACTATTCAGCACAATTATTATGATAATCAAATGAACAAGCTTCAAATCAAATCGCAAGCCTTAAATCCAAAAGCATAATGCAGCTCCAGTGAGGCAAAACTGCCGTTCTAACAGTAACAGGAAAAAGTGCAGATCATCAATTCGGCTTTTGCGAAGCTGTTTTTGACGAGTGTAGAGTATAAACGTAAGCTGAGAGGGCAGAGGTGTTGTCAGACAGAGAGAGCCAAGGCTCTGCCCTTCTCATCTCTCCCCCAGGCTGGACACCCGAGGCTTGGTGAGGCCAACAGGGGGAGCCGGGTAAGGCTGGAGGTGTCAGGACGGTGTTGTCTGGGTCTTTCCACTCTCGGGTCAAAGACACTGTCTAATCCTGCAGCGAGCTCAGGTCCAGGGGCCGATTAAAAACATGATAAACAGACAAAGAGGAGCCAGAAGAAGGAGGGAAACAGAAAAAAAAGAAAAAGAAAAAAAGAAAAAAAAAAAAAAAAAAAGAAAGAAAAAAAAAAAATCGATGGGGGTTTTAATTAGAGGTCTGAGTGAGGCTTGGGAGGGAAAGAGAGAGAGATAAAGAGAGGGAGAGAGGGGTCTGGCCGACTCCACTGGCTGACAGACAGATAGAGAGAAGGGTATGGCTGTCTCTGGGGAATCTCGCAGCCCCTCCACAGGCTGTGCAAGAATTTTCAAGGCCTGGAATCATTACTTTTTCCGCTTTATTTCCGCACAGAGCCTCAGGAGAGGTGGAGTGGTGGGGTCGTGCATTCATCAGGAACCTTCAGTCCATACATAAATATAGCACACATACACACACACACACAAACTGCAGGAAAGACAATGAGGAAGCTTTTAATATTGGGCCAGTGCTGAAAATGGCTTGTTTAACAAAACCAGCGTCACAGGTTATGTCTGAACTCAACTGAATACATCGGAAAATGTTGGACTTCTTTCCGCATTTTCCGTAGTTGTCATGCTGTCATAATGAAGTGATGCATTTCTAGCCATGTGATTTTCTACAATATGTAAAATAAGTCTCAGATGTCCCTAGAGTGTGTAAACTGCCTCTTTTAGGCTTTGATCCGATTTGTGCCATTTTGGTGACTGTCGCTTTAAATTCAAATGAGATTGTGCTCTTTTCAAAAGAGGGCCGAGCTGCAAATGCCTATGCGTCAGCATAGTGGCAGATTCAAACAAGACTAATGCTATCTCTCTAAAAAAAAAGGAAAATGTCAAAAGATGTGGTATAGAAGAAGGCAGTCTGTGGAGACTCCAGTGTTCATTTGTGCATCTAAAACTCCACATTTATAATGCCTCTTAGTCGCTGACATTATCCTCGGCAGGTACGGCACGGAAACTCTAATGGCAGACAGCTGCTTCTAAATCAGGGCTGTCTATGCTAATGAGGGTGCGATCGTCACTAATAGGTGTAACTTTCTCCCTCTGATGACACCGACAAAGGGAATATTTCAATATAAAAAATAGAATTAATTGTTTTACCATTAGAGGCTGTCTATATTCACACACTGTTGCCACACAACAACGGGAGTTGTTAGTCTTAATCTAAGTGGAAGTGTTAATCTAATTTGCTGAATTATAGAGGTGGGAGAAAAAAATTGATTCATTAATGCATCATGATTCTTTCTCTAGCAATTTTGAATCACTTCTCAAAAGTTCAGAACTGATTCTGTATTTAAATTAGATTGCAACAGTGCGGACCTGCGCAGGTGCAATCTAGAAAGAGAAAAATAATAAGCATTAATTTGCACATGCAAGTTTATGCTGTCGAATTTGCTGAATTTGGACAAATATGGAAGAACTTAAGAGTTGTAAATGTCTGCCATGGTGTTGTGCTCCACTTCTCATCCAGTGAGTGACCAGCTTCAGGAAGCTGCTTCAAAGGCGAAAGTCCTACAACAAAGGCAAAAGCTTGAGTCGTCATAAAGGCATCGATGAGCTTCTTACTGGTAAACAACCAACTTTAGACAGGGTGGCATACCACGGTGTCCTAACTACACATGGCACGGTGACGCAACTGCTTTTCCATGTTAAAAGGAGTTTTTGTCCTAAAATTTCTATCTTAGAAATCGTTTCTATTTCTGCGATGTCATGACACAACAACAGCTTATATTACTGTAATGGAGGTCAGCTAGCGAAGTGATGGTCTTTAGCCTCCTTGTTAGAGCAACCGACTCCCATGCAAAGTATCGCCGGTTTGATCCCAGCTCAGCACGGGTTGGGTGCAGTA
This sequence comes from Danio choprae, assembly GCA_903798125.1. Classification (NCBI taxonomy): domain Eukaryota; kingdom Metazoa; phylum Chordata; class Actinopteri; order Cypriniformes; family Danionidae; genus Danio; species Danio choprae. Next base: position 2,094,105 of record CAIGQW010055764.1, on the reverse strand, counting down.
GGACTGGTGGGTTACACATGGGGGCTCGTCCGGGATGGGAGTGAGGTTTAGGGGGGTGAGTGTAACAGAGGTCAGCTAGCAAAGTGCTGTGCAGGTAAACCTCACTCCTCTGACCTCAAAAGGTGCTCTAGAGACGCCGGTTGGGTGCAGTGGGACCAGTGGGTTACACGTGGGGGCTCGTCTGGCTAGTGAAGTAATAGCAATAATAATCATCCGGGTAGTGATTATATGCTTTATTCAGTGTTAAATGCTGCTAACGTTAGTTTGAATACCACTTTTTGTGACATTTATTGCCATATTGCAGAAAGCAGCAAAAAATAGTTCACCTTAGATCTTGGCAACAAAATAAAATAACAGCAAACTGTTTGAAAATGAAACTAGATTAGTCACTCAGTAGCCTATTAATAACGGTAAAGAGGTGTAATATGTATTACTTAGATTCAAATTTACCATTGGGAGTGGCTGGTATTTAAATGTTTCGGTCATGTCGTGTCGAATTTTTTGCAGACAGACAATTTGCTTGTCGATGGAATCTTGTCATGCCGTGTGTTGTCAGGACACGGTGTTAACGTGATCCAAAAGGCAAAGTGAAAGTGAAGGTGTTGTGTAACCCACAGCACACAAATGTATTATACGTTGTTTATCAATGGACCAGTAAGCTCAGAAGTATAGATTCCTCCAAAGAGAGAGATGACACGACAACAGTGAAGAACTCGGACACAGAGATACGATAAGAATAAGAAAAGATTGCATTGTAAGAATAACCACAGAAATATAACAAAATAAAATTAATTAATTTCCCACACTTTTCCCACACTTACATAATGACCACAATCCTGCTTACATTCACTAATAACCCTTTTCTTTCCTCTACAGGGTTTTATGGCAATATCACTGGTTAGGTAAATTAATAAAATATTATTCTTACGCTGTTCTATTTGTTAATATCTAATATTATATTTTGGTTGCTATTAATGAAGAAACCAAATAAAGAAACATTGTGAACTGCTATGTTTTATAGCTAGCTCTATGTGGCTGTGTATAAAGTGATATATAAATCACTTTATTTACGTTTAATAACCAAAATAATAACATTGTAATCATTCAAATGCATGTTAATAAATAAACTGCAATTCAACATATGCCATATCTGTACTGTCGGTGGAAGTACATGATCATATACATTATGAATTGAACATTTAATACTATTGGTAAGCATTTTAATTATAGCACCTAATGTTGTGTTAATAGTTATTTAATATTAAATGTTCATTAGTGGGCCGAAACGGTGGCTCAGTGGTTAGCACTGTCCCCTCACAGCAAGAAGGTCGCTAGTTCGAGTTCCGGCTGGGTCAGTTGGCATTTCTGTGTGGAGTTTGCATTTTCTCCCCGTGTTCGCGTGGGTTTCCTCCGGGTGCTCCGGTTTCAACCACAGTCCAAAGACATGCGCTATTGGTGAATTGAATAAACTAAATTAGCCGTAGTGTATGTATGTGAATGAGCGTGTATGGATGTTTCCCAGTACTGGGTTGCAGCTGGATGGGCATACGCTGTGTAAAACATATGTTGGTAAGTTGGCGGTTCATTCCGCTGTGGTGACCCCTGACGAATAAAGGGACTAAGCTGAAGGAAAATTAATGAATGTTCATTAGTATACATTATTTCTATCATTAACTAATAATCTGTTAAACATCATATAGTGGCTAATCGATCCATTAATGAAAGTTGTTATTAAAGTCTTACCCATATTTACCATTTTTAATAGATTTACTCAATTATTATGTCTCAAAGGAACTTATAGCACAGCAAAACGTTTATAACTGACCGTGTCAATATTTAAAACTTCAAATTATTATTTATTATTATTACTGTGATAGCCTATTCATACTGACACGTTACAAAGTCACTGAAAGACCACCTTTATTAATCCAGTAGGTTAACATTAAATAGAGATTTACATTTACTTGTTCAGTTTATTTAATATTCAATATTTCATGTTCATTTCACAGATTAATCAACCTTGACCAGCGACAAATGGTTTTCTCCTGTTAGGATACACCATATTAAAGAGTACGTATTGAGAACACTGTCTTACACTTCCATCTATCACTATCTTTAAAAAAAAAAAAAAAACAGCCTTCTTTTATTTCTGCTCTTTAAAGTGACAAGAACAGCTAAAAGCTTTCAGTGCACTTTTCTTCCTCAGAAAGTGTGTCTGTGAGCACATCTAGGCTCTCAAGAACATTAATGCTTTCTTTTTCCTCCGCGATCTATACTGACAGGTCATATTCAACAGAAAGGCTTGGCGGTATAAACAGGGAGGAGAGCAGAGTTGGAGTAATTCATTAAAGTTTCCCCTCAATGATACCATACAAACTATAAAATCCAACCTGAAAAGGTATGTTTCTTTCTTCAAATGATTCAAGGCCGCGCTCATTTTTAAGAGACTAGCATCAGAGGCCTTCATACATCTGTTTAAATAAACTCTGGGCTTTATAGTTCATTTAAATACAGTTCAATGCTTATAAGTCCTATGGAAAAAAGGGTGCAAACTTATCAATGGTGAAAAAGGTTTCAGTGTGTGTGTGTGTTGTCAAAAAACTACATTCTTGTGTTTAACCAACCATTATCTACATTTAGTTTTCTTATCAGACAACTTTGTGAAATATTAATGATAATTACTGCTACTACTGATAACCTGCCGAGCTTCTGAATAATCACGCTGATGTTAAAATGCAGATGCTAATACATGTGTGCTGGCCTTAGAATTGCTGGTGTTTCCAGCAACAAAATAAACTAACAATAAATAATATGACTTACATTAGGGCTGCACGATATATGGTTTCAGCATCAATATCGCAATGTGTGAATCTGCAATCGCAGGATCAGCCATGTCAAGTTGGGATTATAGTTGATCAGCACCACGCTGATGTTTTTGGGGTCATTGCAAAGATTGAACCTAAAATAGAGCGAACGATTTTGATTTGGATGTGTTTTTAAGACCTGCGACTGCATAAGATTTAAGCAAACTTAAGCCAAGAGGTTATAAAGGTATGTAAACCAGAATTGATTGCATTTATTTATTTATATAATGAAGACTCTACATCAAAGTCCACATGAACCAGAAGCTGCGACCATTTTTTTTTTGTGTAGAAAAACAAAACATTAAATGAGAAAAGAGTGGGCGTGGCTTGTTTTATCTACTGCTAGCGGATTGGATGTAGTAAAGTAGGCATTTCATTCAGAAAGAGTGGAAAATGGGCTTTAGAAGAGTTATTACAGCCTAACAGACTCCTCCTGCTCGCCATTTCTGTTTCTTGTCAAAACTGACAGTTGGAGGGGTGTGGTTAAGTTATTAGCCACGCCCAACACCTCAGACTGACATAATCGGAGCATTTAACTGGATGCAGCTGTTTAAAGGTGCAGTAGGTGATCTGCCAGAATGCTAGCGTTAGCATAATAGCTTAGAAATTTTACATCCCTCCCCTGCCATCATGAATGCGCACCGAATAGATATAACACTAGATCATGTCATTCATTAGAGTTAGAAAACTCTATGAAGACACGCACTTTGTCCAGCGTAGTTGTCGTTTTAATTGGACGAACATTGTTTAGTCTTATGCCTTACCCAGAATATAATAATACATATAAATACATTTAGATCATTTACTTTAGTCATTACTATTGGAATGTGAAGAGACTTTAACCAGCACAACAATAAATGTTTCTGAAGACAATCACCTACTGCACCTTTAAGGTGTGGGTGTTTTTCCATAGCTCTGACATTACTGCCAGTGTCTGTTCAGGATAAAGGAATATCTCTGCGTGAAGATTCTGTTTTGAATCGTTCTGAAAACATTTTCTCAACAGATTCATTAATACACATCGGATTCAGTCTGTGGACATTTTTTGGATAACGAATATGAAAAAACGCATATGGAAATTTGATACTAAATGTGGAAAACCTTAAAAAGTCCACTTGGAAATTATTTACAATTATTTATAGCTATGTTTTTGAGTAAATTGTAATTTTTGTAAAGTGCTGATGACATATCTTCAAAATGTTTATATTAAAATGTTGTAATTTAGTCTACACAACGACAAGCATAAGAGATGGTCATGGTTTCAGATGTGTTTATTGATGTTTAGACAACACACAACCACGGTTTAACTTCAGAAGAGTTAAGACATCAATATTTGTTGGAATAACTCTGAATTTTAATCGCAACTAATAAAAACATTTGATATTCTGCCCAATTGTCATTTTCTGGGGGAAATAAGCTCTAAATTACACAAATTTTACTTGAAATTTGGAAGAAATGTTACCAGACCTTTTTAAAACTAAACAAATATAACTATTTTACTCAAACACATCTACTCTCTGACCAGAGAGGGTAAATCCAGATAAACGGAGAATTTTTCCCACCGTGTCACCCCACCATGTTAACATACTAAAATAAAAGATTCAGCCACTTCTGCTTAATGTAGAATTATGTTACTTAAAGTTTGAAAGCACTAATTACTTAAATAAAAAAAAATACCAAGTCCAAACCACCCATTCTTTTTTTTCCAAATCTGAGCAATTTCTGTACCTCACTTAAAAATTCGGAACGTGACATTTTGACCCATCGGAAGCAAAGATTGTACCTTTTTTTTGTTTAATCAATTAAGCTAATCACCCGTTTCTGAATCTACTTTCGGAGGCCAGACTGAAGTTGTTTTAAGAGTGCAGCCCCTGAGTCTCGGTTTAATTCAGATGTGGTCATTCATCCTCATGAGCCCCGAGAGGACATGAAAGGAAGCTGACGGAGGACTCTAATGAACTAGAGATCGCTAATGAACCAGCAGAGAGAGAAGGGTTCGTCTGACTTCTTTGGCCATCTCAGCAAACTAGCGAGCCATAAGAGACGTTCGCTGCAGCCTCACATCCCTCTTTAATCCCAATCCCTCAATACCGCTGCCCTTCCAGCTCACAATCTGCCCTCCGCACTGAGCTTTGGGCCTGTTTGCTGGAACAAGCCAAAGGATTACCGCTTACTGAACATTTGAATTGTGTTAATGTGCTGAGGCAAATCTCCTCGCTGTATCCCCAAATCCCAAAGCACCTTATTGGTCGAAACTTTCAAAAATGAAAAAAAAGAAGAGACTAATACTGATGACAAAGGCTGAGTTGTTTAACGTTTATCCATCTCATTCAGCTCTACTGAGATTAGGCTAGGAATCAGTTTGCAGTTATACAGCTCATGTGTTGGCCGGAGAGATTCATTATTGGACACAAGTTTGAAATATATATATATATATATATATATATATATTGTATTACCAAGTTTGCGTTTTTTTTTTTAAATAAAAATATTTTCAAATGCATGGCAAAGACAAAGAACCACAAAGGGGCACAATCCATTTATTATCCCTTATTTACATTATTATGCCATATTTGACATTTTTACAATAACTTTCTCCCCAGTCTAGCACAAACGGCTCAGTTAGTTCTGGGTTTGATGAAAGCTGAAAAAGGAAATATGAAAATGAAATAAATCAATAAGTGCTGTCACACACACACTTAAGAATCGAATTATCAAATATTTCACAATATTAACAATCGGAGCTGAGAATATTAGTCAAGAGGATTGCGCAAAACCTTTGTATGCACATATATAGCTAGACATATCAGAGCGGTAACATTATTGTTGTTTTACTCCACAGCACTCCCCAACCATTCAAATTTCCGTAGGCAGAACTTGGGTGAATTTGTGACATCAAACCTGGAAAACAATGCTTATAGTCCAAACGAGCCGTTCATTGTAGTTTTTGATTATATTTATTTTTATTTTTTTAAAGGTGTCAAGACTAAATATAATGTAAATGATGCCTTTTTGTGAAAGATGTAGAAATAAAACCCAACATATTTTCATTATTTAAAAAAAAAAATAATAATAATAATCCACGTTAGGCCTCACGGTGGCGCAGTGGATAGCACGTTCGCCTCACAGCAAGAAGGTCGCTGGTTCGAGCCTCGGCTGGGTCAGTTGGTGTTTCTGTGTGGAGTTTGCATGTTCTCCCCGTGTTGGCGTGGGTTTCCTCCGGGTGCTCCGGTTTCCCCCACAAGTCCAAAGACATGCGGTATAGGTGAATTGGGTAAGCTAAATTGTCCGTAGTGTATGAGTGTGAATGGGTGTGTATGGATGTTTCCCAGAGATGGGTTGCAGCTGGAAGGGCATACGCTGCGTAAAACATATGCTGGATAAGTTGGCGGTTCATTCCGCTGTGGCGACCCCAGATTAATAAAGGGACTAAGCCGAAATGAAAATGAATGAATGAATGAATAATCCACGTTTATTTTGAACCATGGGTGCAGCCATTGTTTTCAATGACATCATTTGGTAGCTCCCCCTCTGGCACTCTACTGTAAATGCAATGTTCAAAAAAGTGAAAACTCACCCCCTTTAAAAGAACTTGTCTGTAAAAAAAAAAAAACATAGCGTAAAAGCAGTAAGTGAGTAAAGGCTGTGCTGTGCTGTAAGCTAAAGGAGATGCAGGCGCTCAGCTGTGTATCTTGACTAACATTGACCCTTAGCTGTGAGGATTGTCAATAAAGCATGGCCTTTTAAAGGTATCGCTTAAGTGCAAGAGTCTACATCTCATTTAACACAAGGCTTCTTCGATCTGTAACATCCTCCCTTTAAATTATGTGAGATCCTTTCTCTACAGAAAAAACCCCCCAAAACATTTTAATTTAACTAATTCACAGACAAAAATTGCACACAATACCGAACACAGGCATTAAAAAAAATGTTTCATTGTTTGTCCACACAAAAATGCAGTATTAGTTGACTGAAACTGAAACTTTCTGAAAACTCCGGTCAGGGTGAAGATTTTCTGACACCAAACGCGGAAGATGTGAACGAGGCAAATAATCTGCCTGTGTTCTCATGTTTGCATTGACTTGCATGCAATTTACTCGAGCAAATACTTAATTCCCCGTTTAGTGCAAACTCAGAATAAAAGTGCCATTATCTCCCCCTGTTGATTCGGAGAGCCATTTTCACGTTTTAATGTGGACGGAGATGTTTTTTTTTTTTTTAAACAAAAGTGGGAAAAACTCTGTTTATAAAAATAAAAATGACCTTAAACACTAGTTGTTCTTGTCTTAGACTTTTTTGATCCATTAAATTAGATTTTATAATAGTTTAATTGTAAATTAATTTATTTACTTTGAGGAGAGATGCTTTCCTGACAGCTAGCTGAAGTTTATTTTTGTAATTGCTATTATTTGTATTTATTAACATTTATTTTATTCCAAAAAAATGCTTTTAGTTAATTGCATTAATCCGATAACAAAGTTTAACATATGCTGTAAACACGCACACACACACACACACACACACGCACACGCACACGCACGCACACGCACACGCACACGCACACGCACACGCACACGCACACGCACACACACACACACACACACACACACAC
>CAIGQW010055764.1:2048909-2063731 GCA_903798125.1 Danio choprae | reverse complement strand
GGTAGGTTTTGGCATGTTGGATGTGTGTGCCAATTTTCGTACGTGTGCGTGAAACGTAGCTCGGGGGCTAGTCCGTCAAATGTGTATAGGTGGCGCTGTCGAGTCATTTTGTCACACCCACTTCCGAAACCTATAATGAACGTAAATTTTCGCCACTTCTGGGGCGTGTGCAAAGTTTGGTGAGTTTTCGAGCATGTTTAGACCCTCAAAATCGCGATTCATTCCGGAGAAGAAGAAGAAGAAGAAGAAGAAGAAGAAGAAGAAGAAGAATAATAATAATAATAAACAGCGGAATTCCAATAGGGCCTACGCACCGTAGGTGCTCGGTCCCTAATAATAATAAACAGCGCAATTCCAATAGGGCCTACGCACCGTTCGGTGCTCGGTCCCTAATAATAATAAACAGCGCAATTCCAATAGGGCCTACGCACCGTTCCGGTGCTCGGTCCCTAATTACATACTCTGTAATGTATAGCAGTGGTCCTCAACCGCGGACTGGTATCGAGCCGCACAAGACATCATTAATTATTTCCGCTTTATTTCTAATCTGAATCTGAAGAATCTTTTATTTTGAAAAATCTTTTATTTTGAAAAATGAGCATATTCTCTAGCGTACATCTCAGTCACTTGAGTGCCCTAATTTTACCCACAAGCAGACCTCTTTGGAGAGTTTCTTTGCGAAGGGGAAAAGGCCTAGTGAAGGACCCACGAACTGCCAAGGAATAGATCCGCAACCCATTTGTCAATAAATCAGCATGTATGTGCAAGAAGATCAACTGCTGGTGATCGCAAATGATGGCGACCATTAACATATTGCATCTTTTCCGTGCACAAATTCATTATTTCCAATGGAGGAGTGCGGCTTGTGCACACACATTGGGAGTTGTCCGATGCGCTTGCACCTTCCAGGCGCACCCAGTTGAAAACATCTTCAGAATGCTGCGAGCGCACCTGGAGTCACATGACAAGAACTGACCAATCAGCTTCATATTTGTATGGAATTTACACATTTCGGTAGACCAATTATCTCAGACAAACACTGCAGTGCTTTTTTATTTTCCTCCACAAATAAAACTTGTATCAGTCGCAGCAATGTTTTGTGAGCTTGACATCCTCTGAAAAAACGGTTGATGGTCACCTAGCAATCTATGTACAATATATATTATATTATAATATAAGACTAATAAAGACTGATATTCTGCCTCACTTGCCATTTAATAAAAGAATTTTAATTGCCTGTTATTACAATCTTTTAACAGTATCAATCCAGAACAGCCCCAGCGAGGTTTACAGTTAAATGCTGTCAATTTACAGCAACTGATTCATCTATACGCCTTTAACTGTGTTAAACAGCATTTAATTATGCATTGAAATAACAGTATTGTACTGTAGAAAAATGGGCAGATTTTTTTTACAGCATATTTACATAATAATCCTAGAGTCAACCTTATACAGTTCTCAGGTCTGTTTAGAGCTAACCAACTAGCCCAGTTTTGTCTCTCAACACAGACATCAGCCATACTAATAAAAATAGGGCTGATGTAATTTCCGATGACAAATTTGTCACAAAAATCAACATCCTATCTGCAGAGATGAGCTTCGCCGCAGCCATTACAGGCATCTCAAATCTCAATCCCACATCTTGTCCTTTCGCTTTCTCCAAAAAAAATAAAATCTTAACTCACAAAAACAATAAACGCCTCAACTTCCCGACGCGCATCTAAGAGTGATTTCGACAATGCTAAGGAGCATTTTCACGGAAGCAGGAAGTGTCGAGATTGGCATTTCCACAGGTAAATGTCAAGCAAAGACACCAAAGCATCTAATAAGAGAACGTATGCACATAATCTTTACGCTCGCAGACAACCTTTGCATCTGATCTCCAATCAGTCAGTGAGGAAAAAACCTCTCCTCATTTCCCCTCATGACATTTACTGACTGACCGACGGCACTCGGAGGGGCCCAGACACTATCAGAGCCCGTCGCAGGGATGTGATTTCACCTCTGGAGATTTCGGTTGTACTAACAAATAGATCCATTACTTAGATTCCAGACACCCCATCCGTCCATCTCTGTCTCGTCCGTTCAGCGGATGTACAATGTTGTCAAGAGGCCGGTGTTCGCTATGCCCACGCGTGCTTTCAGTCCCGCGCTGCCCACATAAACACAGCGCTGAGAGAATAATAGCCAGTCACACATACAAACAATTGGTGACACTTCCACATGCGTGATGCGCCATGGACACAGACAGCTCCCACACACCGCACGTCCTGTCCAATATCCCACTAGCAGAGGCTGACACCCTTCACAACATAGCACACACACAACTCCACTGCTGTAGAAGACATCAGTTCTACACACTAGCATTGGAGGATAGAATAGTAATAATACATTCCTTGACCTGATTTTAATCAATGTTAAAGTTTTAATGTATTTACTATCGGTCAATTTGGGATCAGATTTTGGTCTGCTCATCAAGGCTGCACTGTAAAGGAAAAAATAAAAAAAAAAAAAAAAAAAAGATCGTAATTTTGATGGTAAAAAACTGTAAAGATGCTACAGTAAAAATCTGTAGCCTAGTTCACAGTAAGTTTCCTTATGCTGCGTTCACACCAGGCGCGGATGAAGTGTCAAGCCCGAGTGATTTACATGTTAAGTCAATGCAAAGACGCAATGCAAAGACGCAAATAGTCATCCTGCGGCACGATACGCGCAAATGAGATGGTGCAAATGACAGGTTTCTCGCAAATGAAGCGGTGCGTGTTGAACGTTTTGCGCGCTTCACGTGGGTATCGCGAGAATCGCTCGAGTTGGAAAATCTGAACTTCAGAGGACATTCGCGCCGTGTTAACCAATCAGCGCCTGTTGTTGGTGTCCCGAGGGGAAATCCTCTTGCTGACACCGGATAGCAGTTCATCAAACTGGGCTCGGCTCAGTTAGAGGCAACGCTGAAAGCTTCCATCATCCAGGTACAGTTTCTAGAGAAGTTGATGAACTCACAGAGCTGGCTGCACCTCCGAAAGGATCTAGTGCACTCAGACACGGGCCGAACAAATATACGCTGTTTTTCAGCCTTCATAAAGCACAAAGCACAGCTATTCACTCAATAAAATCCATGTTAGCCATTTGGCATCAAAGCTAGAGTCTCCGGGCAGACAGAAGCCCCACCCATGACTTGAATCCGCATCTATTGTGAAGTGAATTTGACACACGAATGAAGCGAGTAAACTCAAAATGTTCACGTGTCTATTTACACGCGAATAGCGCAAGTTATTTGCGTGTTCTGCGACTGGTGTGAACACAGCATTAAAAGTGCAGTTTGTAAGTTTGACACCCAGTGGTTGAACTAGGTATTGCACCCCTGGTTCAAAACACACACAAGCAGGTTGCCAGATTGAGGACACCCCCAGTAGTCTGCCTATCAGCCTAAAGGCTGATTTAAATAGTGTTCTAAATAAAAGCATCGGCATGCGAAAAAAAGAAATTTTTCCATATTAAAATTTTCGTTCTAAACAACACCTGAAATATATATTTTAGAAACGGCTTCTATTTCTTGTAGCTGAACAAAAGAAAACTGACAATGATCACCTCAGGTACACCTCATGTGCTTTATTCAGTGTTAAATGCTAACAATGCAAGTTTAAATGCCGTTTCACATGACATTTAATGCCATACTACTGAAAGCAGCAGCAGATAGTTCACCTCAGATCTTGAAAATAAAATAAACTGTTTGAAATTGAACTTCAGAACTGTGACTGCCAACAAGTCAGTGTTTCAGCATCTACATTTAATAATGTTAAAGAGGTTTACTGTGTATTAATTAGACTATAAACCTTACCAATTCATGAGTGAGTGCAGTGAGTGCATTATTCTGTGCTTCTAAATGGCTGTATTTCAATTTCTGTTGTGTTTCGTCTGGTGCAAACAGCCAAATTTCTTATCACTGCAAATCCCATCACGTAGCGTGCTGTTAGGACACGGGGTTACAATTTAACCTGATCACCTAGTGTTTAAGTTCGTAATATTTATATTATTTGCTAATTAATAACCACCACATGTGGAACTCTGACGGTGTCTACCGTCCACCGGAGGTCGCATTTCGGTCGCGGACACATGCTTTAAGAGCCTTCATGACTGAATGAAATATGCTGTTTTTCACCAAGGCTGAAATATAATTGGCTAAACTGGCATTGGACGGGTTAAATGACCAAAACAAAGACAGAAGTTCCGGCACGTAACTCACATTTTCAAAGCAGAATATCTGACTTCAGCATTGTTTTTCAGATAAAGAAAGTTCACTTAGCATGTTTCTTCAATATCTGAAAACACATTATCGTATTTTATGTTTTAGGAGAGTCAAAAATGTACATACAGCACCTTTAATAAATACGGTGGATAACCATAAATTAACTTTAACAGAATTAATATTAATAATTTAATAGAGCTTTTTCACCTTAAGTTACATACAATAGAGATTTATGTTGATAAATAAGGTTTAATTTCATGTGTGCTACTATGATGATGTTTAGTATTTGTGTGAATGACACAGAGCGTCTTTTATTAGTATGTTTCTCTGCTCTAAGGAAAAAAGTTGTGTGACCATAAGACTTTCTCATCCACACATGCCTATGGTTGTGTTTTTGTCTGTATTACAAAGTTATGATGTTTAGTGTTAGTACTTCAAAACACTAGTGTATAAAACTATAAAACATGGTAGTTTACCGTAAGTTCTAGAAAATTATTTTACGAATTCTTAGGTATTATTAACTGTAAAGTTCTGAAAACCACAGCTCCTGTTTTTGTAATTAATTTGTTTTGTGTTTTTTAACATTGTGCATTTTGTTTGATACAGAAATACGGTAAAAAAACGGTAAACTTGTGAAATATTACTACAATTTAACATTTTAGATGTCAAAATTAATTGAGTGAAGTAATTAAATTCACTTGAATGTACACCACACATTTTTTAATGATTTAATCCACACTTATAAAAATTATTTACTCAACTTCATGTCATTGCAAACCTGTAAGATGTTCATTCAATTCCTGAACGCAAATGAATACATTTTAAAGCAATTTCATTCATTTATTCATACATAATATCTGACCATACATTGATATTCTCTTCACCTATAAAAGAAATGTTAATTAAAAATAGGGAAGAGATCAAAACCATAAACCCACATGAACCACGATCAATTCTTAGAAATCAGTTATTGTGTCATATTACGCCCCCTTCAGCAGTCTGCTTTAGCTCATTCGTCCGCAAAGCTCAGTTTTACGTGGAAATTAGTGAAGCATGTAGGTCTAATGTGACTTTTGCAGCATGGGATGTTCTAGGGCTGAGCGATATGGCAAAAATGCAATCTCGATAATTATTTTCCATGTTGAATGATAACGATATACATTTCGATATAAGTTGTTAATCCTTCCAGATTTAAAAGTATACTCCAACAATGACTGAAGCCACATAAATTAGAGGGTCCATTAAATGGCATAACATTTTCGGCCGATATATTTTCGGTGGCCAAAAATTCAGTACATCTCTAATATCAACACACTTTTAGATTCCCATTGTTGAACATTTCTGCTGTGTGATTGGTTCTTAGATTAATATAGAGTAAAAAAGTCCAGAGCTTATCATAGTTATTGACATAAACATCGCGATTCGATATAATTTCGTTTATCGGCCCAGCCCTAGGATGTTCTTCGTTTATTGAAGTGTATTCGATTCATTTCTCAGTTTAAAAGCGCGCACACACACACACACACACACACACACATGCAAACATAACACACAGACGTAAAATCCTCTTTTAGCTTACTTTGACCACCTAAATGATCAAATGCATGCAAAAATGTGTCAAAACATGGCACAAAGGGATTATTCACTTAAACCTTCAAATGTTATGTAATAAAAGAATGTAAAGAGTTGAGAATGAAAAGGCATGTGAAAGCGAAACCATAAATCAGAACTGTGCGGCTCTTCAAGTGCGTTATATTCCTGCTGCCGACTGTACGCTGTAAAAAATAAACAAACAAACAAACAAACAAACACTGGGTTCCCCACAATTCTTTAATGTTGTCCCAGCACACATTGATTAAGTTAACTTAATTGTTTCTATAAATGCATATACTGTGCTGTAAGTGCATAAGTAATTAGTGCATACGTAAATATAGTGTATAGTGGCGACACACTGTGTGTTTATCATTATTAATAAATAGTAGTCCTGTAGTTGCTGTAGTAGGGCCAAAATGGTGGAATGGTCTTCCTCTGCACATTCGAGAGGTATTGTCTTTAGAGGTTTTTAGGTCACAGTTGAAGACACATTTGTTCAGTTTAGCATTTGATAAGTCAGTGTTTCCCAAACCTGTTCCTGGAGGCACACCAACAGTACATATTTTGGATGTCTGCCTTATCTGACCCATTAACATCAGGTTTTGGAGTCTCTTCTAATGTTCTGACGAGTTGATTCAGGTGTGTTTGATTAGGGAGAGGTTGAAAATGTGTACTGTCTGTTGGTGTGCCTTCAGGAACAGGGTTGGGAAACACTGCTTTAAGTAATGCTTGTTGTGGAAATATTTTGTATTTAATGTTTGTACTTGTCCATGTCATTTGAATATTTTACATTTCTGCATGTTATGTGAGGCACTTTGGGAACTTCAACTTGCAGTTAAATGTGTAATATAAATGAAGTTGAAGTTGATTAATCAAACAGCAAAAGTCAAGGACAAAAATCACTCACTCCTTAACAAATCAAGTTAAATTCTTACAGCAAAGATGTCTCTTTCATTTTCATATTTTTATTCTATTGTCTATATTTTTCTTTTTCTGTTTAGTTTTTTACTTTGTCCACTTCAGTTTCAGTATTAAGAATTGTGAAATTGCATGATCTTTGAAATGGATAGGTGTAATAGCAACCTTATTAATATGTACAAATAAATAAATAAATAATAAACAAATAAACAAACAAATAAATAAATAAAACAAACAAATAATTGAAATAATTAAACTAAATAAATAAATTAAAAAATAAACAATAAATAAAAAAGCTAAATAAATAAACAAATAATAAATAAAAAATAAAGTTAAATGCATAAATAAAATAAATAAACAATAAATAATAAATTAAACTAAATGGATAAATAAATAAATAAACAAATAATAAATAAATAAGTTAAATAAATAAACAAACTAATTTTTTTTAAATAAATAAATAAACATATATAAACAAACAATAAATAAACAAATAATGTTAAATAAACAAATAAATAAACTAAAAATAAAAACTAAAGTTAAATACATAAATAAAACAAATAAAGAATAAATAAAAAATGTAATTAAATGAATAAATAAATAAACAAACAAATAATAAATAATTAAGTTAAATAAAAAAATGCAAATAAACAAATAAACATATATAAACGAACAATAAATAAAAAATAAAGTTAAATAAATAAATAAATAAAACAAACAAAAAACTACAAAAAAAATTGTTACATTTAAAAAAACTAAATAAAGTTAAATGAATAAATAAATAAATAAAAACTCCAAACCTTTTTGGTCATATGACCAATTTATAACCATGTGAAAAAAATCAGGATTACAATTAAGACCAAAATAATTGCAATCATGATTTTTCCCATAACTGAGCAGCACTTGAGATATTCCCCAAATCCCTTCCACCGTTTTTCAGTTTCATATCCAATTCCTTCAAAACGAACCCCAAAAATCTCCTGTTTTCAATGTAAAATTAAACAAAAAGCACTAACTCAGTGTTTAATCAATCTGCCACAGCCAATCACATATGCAAGGACTAAATAATTCAGCAACAGTCAGACCATCTCTAAACTGAGACAGAGAGCACATTAAGAGTTTGAACTAAACATCCAGGATAGAAACACCTTCATTTTTCCCCTGCCAAAGCGCTAGCCAATGCGCTGTAGACATAAATTCTTAATACTGATAAAATTAACACTTTAGAGAAGCCGTTCAGCACCGCTCCCTTAAGAGCACACACATATATATATTTTCTTTCGTCTTCACAAAAAGCCAAGAGTGGCCAAAGGTTCTCGATAATTGGAAAGTTTGAACTACTATCACAACCGATAATAAAGGAACGCCAGTGCTTGCGCGGAACCTGCTAATGTCCCTCATTTGCAATCTCATTTCGCCTGGAACCCATCAAGAGAAGGTCTGCGTTTTTTAGGACTTTATCAAGCGCTGGCAAACGCAATTTAATTTCACTATTGTGAGTGGAAATAGCTCTTCGCAGGCGGCAGAAGAGGGGGGGTGGGGGGTGGGCTATGGTTTTGGCTCAGCGACAGACGAGCGTTTTTTTCCGATTGGTGACATCAATTTGAATAGTTCAACCATGTGGCTGCAGCTCTATCAGAACCAAGAAAGACAATGTGCAGGAGGCCAGCAGGAGCCATTAGAGAAACAGCAGGGGGGATGAGGACGAGATAAGAAATGCGCACACGCACATACATACATACATAGGCATACGCACACACACTCCTTCACCTGAGCACTAAGACAAAACAAGAACAGAAGTAAAAGACAAAGAAATTGCTGCAGGGCTGTTTGTGTGTGTCATATACAGTTATTATATAATTAGAAAACTATTTTATGTTTTTGGGGATTTTTGCAGCACATTTCTAAGCATGATTAGTTTTAGTAACTCATTTCTAAGAACTGTTTGCTTTAATCTTTGCCATGATGACAGTACATAATATTTTACTAGAGCATTTTCAAGATACTAGTATTCAGCTTAACTAGTATTCAGCTTAACTAGTATTCAGTCAGTGACATTTGCAGGCTTAACTAGGTTAATAAGGGTAACTAGGCAAGTCATTGTATAACAGTGGTTTGCTCTATAGAGAATAAAAAAAAAATGTTTAAGGAGGGTAATAATATTGACCTTAAAATGTTAAAAAACAAATAATAAAAAAAATAACTGATTTTATTCTAGCTTTAATAAAACAAATAAGACTTTCTCTAGAAGAAAAATATATATATTGGAAATACTGTGAAAAATTACTTGCTCTGTTATATGTAATTTGGGAAAAATTTGGAGAAAACAAATAATAATAATAAATAAATAAATAAATAAATAAATCACAGGAAGGCTAATCATTTTGACTTCAACTATATATATTCTACAAAAACCTATGATCCACATGCAGACAGATTTAGAGCTTTCAAAGCATTATGAACTTATAAATTCTGCGTAAAAACGTAATGATTTTTATTAGGTATTATTAAGTACACTGTGAACTGTGCATGACTGCTGTTTAAAACTTGAAGGAGGATGTGGGAAACCATACATACATACATACATAGATGCATACATACTGTACATGCATATATCTGTGTATTTGCTTAATTAGTTTAATTAGTTGCTTATTTTAATTATGCGTTTATGATCTAATTTATGGATTTATTTGCCTTTTAATTAGTGTTTGCTGGTTCTTTGTGTATTTATAAAAAAGAAATAAATGCAGTAAACTGTAAAAAAAAAGTTGACAACTTAAAATTGTAAGGCAACTTGCTGCAGAACTATTTCAGTTGACTTAGCTTTAATAAAGTCAAGTGCAGTACTTGGGTTTAAAGTTGAGTCAACCCAAAAAAAAAAGTGCAAAAAGTTGCCTATTAATTCTAAAGAGCCCCTATTATGGGTTTTTGAAAATGACCTTCCATGCAGTGTGTAACGCAGCTCTAAGTGAATGAAAACATCCAGCTGAGGTTTAAATCTGAAAGTGCACCGTGTTCAAAACTGTTGATTCTTAAATGAAAGAGTCGACTCAGAGTTGAATAACTTATTTGTCTTGTGTTCGGAACTTTTGCCTGCACGCATCGACGTCGATACAAGACATCGTCAAATATGAAGTGCCGGATCCGGTAAAACTTGAACGTGCCTTTTTCCTTCAGACATTAGCGGAGCGCAGGTGATCATGGGATTGATCATGACGATTACTATCACTATAAATAAATAAAGGGGTTAAAGTTCAATTTTCACAACAATACCACATTATTACCAAACGTGTGCTGTGTTTGTTCCTGTAATTTTTCTGATGATTAATACAATAACCTACCCTGCAGTGCGGGATTTGCCGGGCGTTTGTTACTAAAGGAAGGATCAGCCAAGACTATTATGTATGGGACTTTGTCAGACTTTGACAGGGACTATGTCAGTAACTGTTGCACAGTTTATATGGACCAGTTTCTTCTTCCTCCAGATCCTGTAAGTGTACACAACCTGTAAGCATGATCAAAATTGTTGCCTCGTTTTCGGCAGTTTACAAAATATGTATTTAATTGTGTGTTGTAACTTGTAATTGCTCCGCGCGGCTTGTAATCACATATCTATTATAGATCAGTGCTTGTAATGCATCTCTCGGGTTGAATCTTTATGGGGTTATTCACATATCGCGTTCAAAACCACGTTTGAAAACGTGACGCGTGCTTCTTCCTTTACCGATTTAAATGCGTGTCTGAGCGCGTGATTCCCTGCCGTTTGCTGTTGCTATGGCCACCATCAGCTGTTCCTCACACGTGCTGCGTGGTCAATTTTCACAATAGTTCAACTTTTGCCACTGTGTGCTAATACTGAATGTGTGTCGTAATTACTTGGGGTTCTGATTAAGAGTAGAGTAACATGCTGGTGTTTAACTACATTGCTTTAATGCACTCCACTTCATAACCGTGGGCGATTCTCTCCGTCTCGTGCTAAACGCAGCCGACCAATCACAACAGACTGGGTCATCAGACCAATCAGCGCAGATTAGCCTCACGCAAAGTAGGGGTTTGGGAACAAATGAGTTGCTGAACGAATCATATGGGAGTCACCGGGATAATAAGATAAAAATAAATGCACATTATAAGACAATGAAAGTGACTTTGTGTGCATATCAGCCTGTTGTTGGAGACCCCCAAAACCAAAATATGACCTTTTATATGCATAATAGGGGCTTTTTAAGTTGAGTCAACTTTTTTTAGAGTGTATATTCACATGCAAGGATACATACACACATACATACTTTTAATAAATGAGTAAGTAAATCAATTAATAAACATACTAATCAAAGTGTAACAAAATAAGAACCATGAGGTTAAAAATGTAATAATAATAATAAAAATGTAGTAATAATAAATGTAATTAATAATAAAAAACAATGCCACATTATTTAATAATACTGCTCTTGAATTTAAACAAATAAATAAAACATCTATGCAATGAGGAGAATAAAAACGCTTATTCTATTTCTATCGTAATTATCCTATAGTAGTAACATCTAAAACATCATCTGTAGTACAGCAGCTTTATTTTTAGTTTGATACTGTAAGAATTTGTTTTATACTGCTGTCTGTGGCAGCGGTTAGAATCCATCTCTGGAGTTTATTAGTCCTCGGCATGACCTACTTTTACACTTTCAGGATCAATAATCTAATAAGGCTGATTTCAAAAACGCACAAGAAATATATGCCTCGGGACAGTCTCCTGCCTCACATCTCTGCTTCTCTTATTTGTCCAAGCAATGTAAAATATTCTTAATATTCTCTCCTGCAAGAATATATTATTAATTAATGGAAAGGCTCTTGTGTTGTGCTTAGAGAACTAAATTCCCTATATAACATGTCCCAAAAAACACCCAAAACAATAAAACATGGTCACACATTACTATAAGGTTCAGTTAGTTACTGTTAGTTAATATATTTACTAACATTAACTAAGAACGCACAATACCTGTACATCATTTATTAATCATATTTTCAACATTTATTAATTAATAATGAAATCCAAAGCTAATATTGACTGTATTTTTTATTACGTAACATTAATAGAGATGAATAAATACTATAATAAATGTATTGTTCATTGTTTGCTCTTGTTTATAAACATTAACTAATGGGACACTATTATAAACATTACAATAGCCAACAATGAGATGTCAAATGAAGGTCGTCCTTAAGTGTGTTTCAATATGATTAAATGGGAGCATCGAGTGGTGTGTGTGATCAGATGCGTGTGTGTGTGTGTGTGTGTGTGAGTGTTGTTGCTCACCTGCTGATTGGCGAGCTGTGCTCAGTGAGGGACACCAGTAGCTTGAGAGCGTAAACTGGTACAGGGTCAGGCTCCAGTAGAAGAGTCTCATACCTGCAGAGAATACCCCTCATTAAACAACCCCTATTAAATATGGACAATAGGATATTCATTATATACAGTAGGTTATAGGTACATAGATATTTATAGGATATGTAAAGGATAAGTTAAAACTCAATTGCTTAACAGATTAAGATTTAAAATAAGCATAAAATAAGCATAAAATAATAATAATAATAATAATAATAATAATAATAATAATAATAATAATAATAATAATAATAATAATAATAATAATAGCAGTAGTAATAATAATAATAATGGAGTGTTCCTTTAAAGCGAGCAGCACGGTGGCGCAGTGAGTAGCACAATTGCCTCACAGCAAGAAGGTCGCTAGTTCGAGCCCCGGCTGGGCCAGTTGGCATTTCTGTGTGGAGTTTGCATGTTCTCCCCGTGTTTGCGTGGGTTTCCTCCGGGTGCTCCAGTTTCCCCCACAAGTCCAAAGACATGCGCTATAAGTGAATTGGGTAAGCTAAATCATCCATAGTGTATGTGTGTGAATGAGTGTGTATGGATGTTTCCCAGTGATGGGTTGCAGCTGGAAGGGCATCCGCTGCGTGAAACATATGCTGGATTAGTTGGCGGTTCATTCTGCTGTGGTGACCCCAGATTAATAAAGGGACTAAGCCGAGAAGAAAATGAATGAATGAATGAATGTTCCTTTAAAGCAACAGGATGAGTCACTTTTTTAAGTATAGTGCAATCGTACCAAATAACGGAAGTGAACCGCCAACTGTACAACAAACTTTAGTTTTCATAATGTTCATTTGTGTGTGTGTATGTTTGTGTATCACCTACCTAGGCGACAAGCGGGACTGACCCAGTGCAAACAGCGCAAATGTCTGCTTGTCTCCTCCAAAAACAACTTCTGCAGACATCGCGTTACATTCTGATCGTTTTAAGTATTTTTTGCGGCAGATAGATGCAAGTGGCTCTCTGTATTTTGGTTTTGACAACAAAACAAAAAGTTTTAGTAAAAGCAGAACGTCTGTGATATGTGTACGTCTCCATTTTGGTGATTTGCTTTTGTGGCCGTCACCTAGCAACAGCTGTACACAAAACAGCAGCTTGATGACACAAGTGTACCGGTGTTCAGAAGGAAAAAAAAGACAATGTGAACACAAACCAGCCGAGGGGGGATTACTTTAGGGATTGCTTTTCATTTTCAGGTGATATAATTACAGTAACTTTGAATTTTATTCTTTAAATTCATTCATTCATTCATTTTCCTTCGGCTTAGTCCGTTAATTCATCAGGGGTCGCCACAGCAGAATGAACCACCAACTTATCCAGCATATGTTTTACACACCGGATGCCCTTCCAGCTGCAACCCAGTACTGGGAAACATCCATACACACTCATTCACACACTCATACACTACGGCCAATTTAGTTCATTCAATTCACCTATAGCGCATGTCTTTGGACTGTGGGGGAAACCGGAGCCCAGAGGAAACCCATGCCATGAAACCCATGCCATGAAACATGGGGAGAACATGCAAACTCCACACAAAAATGCCAACTGACCCAGCCCGGACTCAAACCAGCGACCTTCCTGCTGTGAGGCAACAGTGCAACCACTGTGCCAACGTGGCGCCCTCATTTAAAGACTGTTCATAAATTCAACAGTTCTGGATCAATCTATTAGGAGAAGCAATTCATTTATCAAGTAGATTGAACGTGCGTGAGAAACTATGAACAGAAAGTCAGAGATTCATGTCAATATATGGTATGTATGAAATATTGTGTCATCGCTTTGAAATGTTTTAGGTTTTGAGACATATGATGTTTATAATTCTTAAAGTGTTACAGTTTTAATAAAGCTAAAAAGTCCTGTTTGGCTCAGATTTAAATAATTAAAAGAGTTAATTTCTATTGCCTATGCGGCGTTGAGATTTATATGTAGTGCATTTACAGGTATGCCTGGAATTTTAAGTTGTGTTGACTCAAGCAATTTAATAACTTATTGAGAAACTGAGTTACTTTTCAGACACAGTGATTAAAAATGTAATTTAAATACACTTTTATTGATGAACTTAGTAATTAATTACTTTTTTGAACTTACTCAACACTGGTTGTGACAGTTGTGAGAATTAAGCGACACAATGCTCAATGTATATTTCTGAATACACACCCCTAGTCCAAACTCATGCTCCGCATTAGCATGCAAAAAATATCTTCTGATTGACAGCAACCGTGTACATCGAGTGTGCACGGACAAATCGCTTGCCGTTGGAAACTTCACATCACATCATGGCCGATCTGAGTTTGAATAAACAAGAGCGGTGAGTCTTACTGTGGCAGCAGGGCCTCAGAGATGAGCGTCAGCAGGCGAGTGTTGGAGGAGATGTTCCCTTCACCTTCCCACTCTCGCTCTCCTTCTCCAGCTCTCTCGCGCTCCTCCACCTCGTCTTGGCTCAGCAGCAGCAGTGTGATCTCTGACAGCACACGCAAACTCACAATACACCATTCCACTGGGACACACACACACACACAGCAAAAAGGTTACATTTCTCTATTTACATGGATGCAAAAAAAATAGAGATATATGCATAGACATACATCAAAAATATTCGTAGCTCATATTCAAAGATGTTATTAATGTTATCCGTGATCTTAAAAACCTTTTGTTATAAAGGCTGGAGCTTTCAATGCA
>CAIGQW010055764.1:2023891-2048899 GCA_903798125.1 Danio choprae | reverse complement strand
CGTGATCTTAAAAACCTTTTGTTATAAAGGCTGGAGCTTTCAATGCATGAAATGTGTGTAGGCAAATGCAAAGTGTGACTATCAATACATTTCATTAAACAAATGATTGGAAAAAATAAATAAATAAATAAAAATCACTCAAAAAAATGTTTTTTGGCCACTTGACAATTCTATGTTTATTCATTGTTCATATTGGCATATTTCAACTATATTGTACACACACACACAGCTATTAAAAGCTATTAAGACATGTTTATATTCATTATTTTAGACAATACTATTGACTGCATGATAAACATTTGAATCAAAATAATTTATAGTAATGTTTAAAATGTATAATAACCTAAACAAAAACTGAAACAATCATAGATGTATTATTTCAATATTTACTGTATGAAACAGGGCTGCACGATATTGGAAAAAACTAATACTACTATATTTTGTTTTTCTGCGATAGAATTTACAATATTTCACAATATGACTAACTCTATTTGGAAATAATTCATCATTTCATATTGATTGTCATGATTTTGTACCTGCGTAAAATTTAATGAACCTATTACAAGCATAAATGAATGAAAACAAAAATACAAATTAAATAAACGGTGCTTTAAGGTTTCCTGGAGAGTCTAACGGTATTGAGGCAAATTTAAAGATTAAATGTAAAATAACACTAAAACCTTTCATAAAACTATTCAACGACATCCATTCTTGTCTCAGGACAACTTTCATACACACTCATCACCAAACAGCGGTGAGTTCGGTGAACTGATGACCTTCATGGCCAATCACAGTCATTTCTGTTGAGCATGTGAACACAATGGCGAATCAGCGCTGTTTAATAATGTGCTCAACAGTGCTCAAATGTTATTGGGAAATGGACGTTTTTACAATTTCAGTATCGTGACAACACTAGACTATCATAGTGTTCTTTGTAGAAATAATTAAATGCAATTATTCTTTGTAAAGTTACACATTTGATCATTTCTAGTGCCCAAATGGCTTAAATTCGTTTGAAATCATGCATAATCACACGCAGGCCTAAAAAAATCTGTGTTTTCTGGTTAATCTGGTCAATCCTAATGCAACATTGCAATATCGATGCTGAAACGATACATTGTGCCGCCCTAATATGAAATATAATTTCAATGTATTTATTATTTTACTATTTATTTTATCAGCTGGCACATTGTATCTCCAAAACCTTTCATCACATTTTTCAGTCATGTGGATCAGAATATTTCAGCAAAGTTGTCCGAAAACCAAAATGTGTGTGTGTGTGTGTGTGTGTGCATATATGTATACTTTACTATTAGGTTTAATTTAACATTAGTTAATTACATCACACAACAATAATGCATTTGTTAGTATTAATGCAGTTAATAAATGGTGAACTAACATAAATAATTGAATTTTTCCTGACAAGATTAATAAATTGTATAAACTTATATTGCATTATCTATTGTTAACCAATGAAATCATATTGCATATTGTTACCAAATGTTTCAATGAATGAATGAATTAACAATAAAAAAAAAACTTATTGTATGTATCTTTAATGTAATATAAAAAAATAAAGATATCATCCTTGTTTTCTTCCACTAATGTTTAAAGGGGACCTATTACGCAAAAATCACTTTTATAAAGGGTTCAAACACATTTGTGTAGCAGCAGTCTGTATATATAACCAACTTCTAATGCTAAAAATCTATTAGTTTTGTTTCATAATCATCCTTTAAAAAACAGTCTGCAGAAACACTTCGATTGACTTTCTCCCTTTGTATGTGTCATCAGAGGGGGAAAGCCCCGCCCACTAGTGATGATCTCTCCCTCATTAGCATAGGAGGTTAGTCCTGTTTTTGAATCTGCCACTATGCTGACACATAGGCATTTGTAGCTCCGCCCTCTTTTGAAAAGAGCACATTAGAATTGAAAGCGACAGACACCAAAACGGCACAATCAGGAACAAAGCCTAAAAGAGTCAGTTTCAACGAGTAATAAAACATTATTTGTGTGGTATTTTGAGCTGAATCTTCACATGCATACATACTCTAGGAACATCAGAGACTTATTTTACAACTTGTAAAAAGGGGCATAATAGGTCCTCTTTAAAACGTACCAAAATGCACATTCATTTTCTCAAACAAATTAATTAAGACAGACATAATTCTACTCGTGGACACTGTTAACTTACAAATTACATGATGAAATGTGCTTTACAAGAGTATAAGTCAAGAAATACATTTTAAAAACGTCTATTTGTACTATTTCCAAGTTTTAAAAATTGACTAATATCCTAAAATATAGACAATAGTGATAAAAAATGAAGGTTGTGTGTAATAATTAAGGTAACACTTTACTTGATTAACCAATTACCTGAATTATAATTGTGTCATGAATATTTTTCTGATCACTTTTACAGTGGAACAAACTGTATTTGTAATTAAAACATCTGTCAAAGAATTTTTAACAGCGTCATTAATATTCACATGCACATCATGTCTATAAAGGTTTCATGACAGCCTTATGAACACCCTTTCAAGTAAAGTGTTACTGTATATAATTGTGTGTTCTTATTTGCAGCTGACGTTATGTTCTCACCGTTCTTACTGAAGGCCAAAGATGCCAGCGGCGGCGCAATCAAATCCACAACCTTGGGGAAACCAAGAGAAATAAGCGTTATTGTAAAAGTAAAAAGAAAGTTCAGTCTCCTCAGACCACACACACACACACACACACACACTAACAGCTGGAAGCAGAAGACTGAGAGAGAGCTCTGAAACAGCACCAATTTGCATGGAAATGTGATGTCAGCTCTGCCCTTTGATCATAATAAGTGTGCTCCAACAAAAGGCCTTACGCCAGCTCTTTTGAAAATTACAATCAGGTTTCTTTTACGATTATTACCAACTACAATCCGCCAGCAAATGTTGCGCACAGGTGTCTTAATGTTGATGTCTGTGGGCATCTCTCAAACAAAAGATCTCACTCTTTGCGACTCCCAGTGAAAAGAACACCAAAGAAACGCATTGTAAAGGTTATCTATGGATTTTTCTCTCTCTCTCTTTCTCTCTCTCTATTGTAAGACTTTTTTTTTTCAGTGAGCCACATGTATTGTAGAGCCGCTACGCTAAACCTGCGGCACATCTTTGATCTCTTGCCGGCTCCTTATGAGACGTTTGTCCTGAATGTCAGTATAATGGTAATTCTTTCTCTGTAGCTTACTTGAGGTATGTTTGAACATTTGAATCAAACTTGGCGAGCTAGACAGCTATAATATGGGTCAATGGTGGAGGAAAAAAAAGTGTCCTTGGTAAGGAAAAGAAAAACCTTTACTCGTGTGCAGAGTGCTTAGAAATGTACACTTTGTATCCGTGCTGCTTTCAAATGAGTTTTGAAGAAGAAGAAGAAGAAAAAAACTTTTATACTATTTTCAACAAATGTTTAAATTAATGACCTCAAATGTCATTACCAAAGAAAAATTGTGCTTTATTCAAGGCTTTGCTGGGCTTAAACACGTGGCTTTTTGCAGACCAATTTTTACACTACCTGACAAAAGTCTCGCCGCCTATCCAAGTTTTAGGAACATTTTTTTCTCTTTTTTTTAAGAACAGTTTTTAGGAACAAAGCCATCTGGAATGGCAAAGAAAGTGTTCTTGCAGGACTCCCAGAGTTCATCAAGATTCTTTGGTTTCATCTTCAATGCCTCCTCCATCTTACCCCAGACATGCTCAATCATGTTCATGTTTGGTGACTAGGCTGGCCAATCCTGGAGCACCCTGACCTTCTTTGCTTTCAGGAATTTTGATGTGGAGGCTGAAGTATGAGGAGGAGAGATATCCTGCTGAAGAATTTGCACTCTCAGTTTGTAATGTAATGGGCAGCACAAATGTCTTGATACCTCAGGCTGTTGATGCTGCCATCCACTCTGCAGATCTCTCGCACGCCCCCATACTGAATGTAACTCCAGACCATGATTTTTCCTTCTCCAAACTTGACTGATTTCGGTGAGAATCTTGAATCCATGCGGGTTCCAATAGGTCTTCTGCTTTATTTGTGATGATTGGGATGCAGTTCAACAGATGATTCATCGAAAAAAATCTACCTTCTGCCACTTTTCCAAATGATCAACTAGAAGTCAAGTTATTATTTGTTGCTTTTACAACTGGGATCAAGATTTTTGGCAGGTAGTATATATTGATAGGAATTTTTGTGGCAAACTATTATATAACGTTACAGTTACACTTCTTTAAATTGAAAACATTTTTTTTTCTATTTGGTTTTGAGATTTCTAAATGAATCTAAATTCAGAAATTAAAAACATGCTCGATAAGACAAGTCAATTCATCTTCATTTCTATAGTGCTTTTAACAACATAGATTGTGCCAAAGCAGCTTAACATAGACGAAGAAAAGAGAATAAATAGCCACAACAATATTTCAGATTGTGGAACATTCCAGCAATTCAGGCAGGCAGGAGAGTAGTGTGGAATGCTGGTGTGGCTCTAGTTTAATTAAAACCGATTCAGTTCAGTTTAATACAAATAGAGGCTATGCATCACAAAATGCAATTTAAAAGTACAATTAGTCAATGTTGCAAATTATTTTTGATGTCTTTTTTTTTGCTTTTGTTTACCAAGGCTGCATTTCATGGACTAAAATACAGTAAGAGCAGAAATATTCTGAAACGTTTTTACTTGAAGTAATTGATTCCTATGTAGATTTAAATGGCCATGTTGACAATATTGTACAAAATACGTCCTTGTTGGTTCTGAGAGTTAGATAAATACCAATTAATTGACCTTTTAAATTTTATTTTTTACATATGCATTTCGGGGCGACACGGTGGCTCAGTGATTAGCACTGTCGCCTCACAGCAAGAAGGTCGCTGGTTCGAGTCCCGGCTGGGTCAGGTGAATTGAATAAACTAAATGGCCGAAGTGTATGAGTGTGAATGAGTGTGTATGGGTGTTTCCCAGTACTGGGTTGCAGCTGGAAGGGCATCCGCTGTGTAAAACATCATAAGTTGGCAGTTCATTCCGCTGTGGCGACCCCTGATGAATAAAGGGACTAAGCCAAAAGAAAATGAATGAATGAATATGCATTTCGTGGGAGTCTCACGGATAATTGTAAGAAATCTTTTAGGAGGGATTTAAGCACCCTGTAATCTTAACTCGCGCACCAGCTTATCTTATCATTATAAGTATTATCTTGCTTATCAAATCTTGTCCCAGAAGAGTCAACACCGGCAGAGAACTAGAGCACTTGACCCCGTTGACGTATTCAGCAAAAAAACCAAAAAACTTTTTAAATTAACAGGTTGCTAATAACCCCTTAATTGTCACCGTCCCGATAGCAGGATGCTTAAGTTTACTTCACTATATTAAATCTATTATTAAATCCTAATCTAGTCATGACAAACTGTATACCGTTGGAAAGGTCTAACTCTTCTGTTTTTTATTATTTAGGAAGAGTAAAAGATCAAAATACATTTACTGTCACCCTTCAACCTGTGAGACCATTTGCGGTTACATATTTATACCATAATATTACAGTCTAAACCTAAAGCAATCTATATATCAAACTATAAATCATGACAAACTATATATCATTTGAAATCTTAACATTTCTAGTTTCCAAAAAATCTGGTGATTTATTTTTAATATATATTACTAAGCAACAGTTATTTATTAATTTGCGACAAGGATACTCAAAGTTATAAAGCATCACTTTGCTACAGCAATCCACATGTAAATGTTTCTTAGAGACTAAATTCAAATCAAATATCCCCAATCTGCCCATACTACTTTCGAATTTGACGCTTGTTTACAAACATTGTCAAGAGTATTAAAAATATGGTTCATATTCCTCAAAACATACACCCTCATACGGTCACCAATGGAAACTGTATGTCATCTGGTGGTCATCTCTGGTAATGCGGCCAAATAAAAATCATACTTTTTTGAGATATCAACTTCAAATTCGGAATATAAACTGTTCAGGTATTCAGCTTTGATTTTCTGTCAAACTTGGGCTAAAACAGTGGTTATTTAATGTAATATGTTTAACTTCATTTATAGGTTTTATTATTTTGATAAACTTAAAGGCACAAAACTTTTAATTTATTTTACTTTTTGGACTTGTTTGACTTTAGCTACAATCCGACAAGCGTCTTCTACAAAATGAGACCAAGCCTAAATCTATGCACCAAATCGTTAAAGATCCAAACATGTCATTTTCATGTCTATGATCAAAAAGTAGGGGCGATAGTTAAGCGGTAAAACTAATCGAATAGTGAAACGCATTTATTTCTCGTCACTTAACTACACATCAAATTATGACTGCCATTTGTACATATATTAGCCTAACAATGTTATTTCTAATAACAGCTGGCTGCTTTCCTCCAATACCATCACAGCCCACATGTTGAAAACCACTATTCTAATTCATAGAGTCTGCATTGTTAGGTCTTTTGGGGTCAAATTTAACTTTGAAACTTTCTGAAGGCTCTATGTCTATTACCCTCATGAATATAAGACTCAATAAACTGCGGTCATTCGCATGCTATATGGTGTGTGTGTGTGTGTGTGTGTGTGTGCGTGTGTGTCCAGAGTGCAGACAGGGTTTAATGACTCCTGGCGAACTGTAATTAAAGTGTCTTCTCCTATTATAGAGTATAAGAGAGTGTGTGTCCTCTCAAAGCTTCCTGATGCTCGAGACCTACAGAACACATGTCAATACTCATTACACAAGCCTCACACACACACAGTGATTTCCTGTTGCTGTGAGGGTTTGTGAGAGTAATAGCTGTGGGCAGAGGCAAGTGCAGATCTCAGTTGTAGCTCCGTCAAGCGTGAGGATGTGAGATCTCAGGTTAGACGTGTGAATGTGGCCCTCGCTGCTCTGATACACAGCTTGATTCATTGTGTTTTTGAGCTTGCCCTTAACACAGCTGCATGGGGCCAAACGGAGAGTTTAGAGACCAACTTTCTCAGAACATTTTCACTGCACACACTTGTAATAACGTCACTGCATTATACATTGTAATGCGGGTGCAATAGTCCCATGGTAAACTTCTAGAATACATTTAATATTATTTAATGCCAATATTTAATACATTTTTCAGTTTGGCCAATATTTTCGAGGGGGACTTTTATTTTTATAGAGCCAAGAGCAACAGTGACTGTCTTCGCAAACTGTGCTTTCATTCTCCCTTCTGCTCGCTGTTGTCATTTAGTTCGGTATTTATTTGACTTAAACAAATCTTTGAATGGCTAATTAGCAAACCTTTCAAACTTACTTAGATGCAGCGGTGGGAAATATTAAAGTGCATGTTCTGTTCTCAGCGTGACGGTCTGTCCATGTGAATTGAATGCTAACAGGAGAAGATAGTTTCACTGCCATACTCACGTCATTCTAACCGTTTATTCCTATTAAACAGTAATTAATTTAAAAAATAGCAAATACTTAAACTACAAATAATTAAAAACACAAAAATAAACTTCCAATTCAAAGTTAATCATTAAAATTCAAAGTAATTAATGATTAAATAACGAATTAATAATTCAAATTTGTAATTTGAGTAAAAACTTGATCTTTAATAAGAAAAAAAGAAAAATATGTTGAATCAGATCGCATTATAAGTAAATGCTTAATTTATTTTGAAACTGGAAGAAAGACACAAAATGAAAAGTGCATCAGTGCTTGTGCGTGTACTTACAATGCAGGGGTAGAGGCTGAGCAGAGCGGGATGCTGGGAAATGGCCTCCACTGCTGACAGCGTGTTTCTGATCAGCTCCTCAGATGATGCTTGACCTGTTAGTTGTGGGGAAAAAATCATAGTAAGAATTAAGGAAGGAATAAAACAGTAATCCCATCTTTCAGCAATTAATTTTGTATGTAATAGATGAAAAAACAAAAACATTACTCTAGGAGACTTTAATAATTGAACAGCATTTGATCTAACAAACAAAACGGAAAAACTGGAGCTAAATTACATTACATTACAAAAAAAAAGTTATTTACGCAAGAATAGATTAAGTAAGAGGAAGAGAAAGAGTTAATAATATACAATAAATGAATGAATTAATGAATTAATGAAATAAAAGTAAATAAAAGTAAATTAAGTAATTAAAAGTAAAACCTACCAATTGCACTTGTCTCATTAGAGTCAATGGAAGTTATGTGATTCTTTCCACAAGAGAAAAAGAGAAAAGAGACATTATACACACATTTACCTCTTGCAAGAGTGACGTTCAAAAGTTTAATGCTAATAGACTTTACTTTTAATATTTAAAAATTTTTGTAAACCTATTGCATACTATATGCATATTTATAAAACAAGTTTAATCAACTTAAAAGTTCCAAATTACAATTGGTTTACTCCCCTTTGTAAGTTAAGTCAACTTGACGATTTTAAGACGAGTTTACGCACTTTTTTGAAGTAAAAAATAAAATCACTTTTAAATCACACAGTGTAGCTAATAGTTGGATAATATTGTGAATTGTGCATTACATTAAAGTGTGAGCATATTTATAAGTCTGATAAAAAATAAATGTCTAACTAGAGACAAACGACTCACCAGGAGTTTCCCAAATTTGATGAGAAAGGCCTCAGTCACCACCTGCGGTCGGAAGATCTGCCAAAGCAAACAGACACAGTTAGGAAACATTCAGGTTTAAAAGATGCTTCACCAACCCTACAACACGTTACAACACTGCTATTCACTATTGAGTCCTATTCCGTTTGAGTTCCTCCAGAAACTGTCAGTCTTCCCTTGAGCTTTAGCGGCTATGAAGTCCTACGGTTGTCTTGAAGACAGCCGAACGCACGCTGCAGATTTTGTTTCATCGTTCTGCAAAATCGGCAGTACTGGATCTATTAATGCATCATGCTCACCGACGGACGATAAATTGCCTTTGCAATGAATTTCTCTGGCAGGTTCAGGAATTTTGGGCCGTATTGCCGCTGTCAATTGTGACTAAAATCCCAGCGACGATGCGCAACGTACAGCCTGACATAAGAACGTTAATGTCACTGAGGAATGTCACCGTAAAAGTCTGCCGTGGGCTTTACTGAAGATCTCATTGCGGGACACATTGTACTGTACAATCTGACAAGCAGCGATTGTAGGGGACAGCAAAAAAAATCGTCAAATGTTCAGCCGGCTTAAGAAAAAACGTTAAAAGCTCTACGGTTCTGTCAGACGACATTTTTTCCCATCATCCACCATTATGACTTTAAGTAACAGAAGACGCAGGACTTGGTGCTTATTCTTCCTTTTTTCCCTCCTTTTTCCCAAGGAGCACATGTCCTCCTAATCTGAAGAAGTACATATATGTGCAAATAAGCTGTTTTGCCTTAATATAGTGATGAAGGAAGACATTTACAAGCAAAATGACTTGAAAAGTGTTCTTAGTTGTCCCAGATAAAAGCCACAAACTACAAACTGTTTGTTGTGCAACCAAAATACCAATATAATATCCATTTCTCAGTGAATATGGGTAATATATTTTGGTGCATTTGAACAAAACAGATATTAAAACAATATTGTAGTCACCAAATATCTTTGGAAATAGAAAGATTATACATTTAAACTCATAAAATATTGCAACAAAAAAAATTCAAACTACAATATCTCAAAATTATATAGTTCTTGTTTCTTTTGATTTTTGCTCTTTGAATTTTTTTTATTTAATATTTTCCCCTAAAATATAACATTTTGGACAGTTATCCTAAGTTATTTAGTTAGTTAGATTAGCTCCAGATTTAGCTTCAGTACGGACTAATCTAAGTGTCGTCTCACGATACTGGAATTCGATACCAATCGGTACTAAAAGTTTTAAAAAACGTCCATTTACGGCTAACATTTGAGCGCTGTTGAGCACGTTCTTAAACAGTGCTGATTTGCCATTGTGTTCACATGCTCAACAGAAATGACTGTGATAGGTCGTGAAGGTCATCAGTTCACCAAACTCACTGCTGTTTTCTGAGTGTAACTACAAATACAGGGACACTGGAGCGTTTTAAGGCTGCGAAGATCAGCTGGTCTGTTTATAAGCTGACATAACAAGCGATCCGCTGATGAATCGACAGATCTTCACCATTTTAAAACGCTAAAGTGTCCCTGTATCTGTGGTAAAATGGCATTTTTTGAGTGTACAGTTGTGGCCAAAAGTTTTAAGAATTACATAAATATTGGAAATTGGAAAAGTTGCTGCTTAAGTTTTTATAATAGCAATTTGCATATAGTCCAGAATGTTCTGAAGAGTGATCAGATGATCTGCATAGTCTTTCTTTGCCATGAAAATTAACTTAATCCTGAAAAAAAACTTTCCACTGCATTTCATTGCCGTCATTAAAGGAGCTGCTGAGATCATTTCAGTAATCGTCTTGTTAACTCAGGTAAGAATGTTGACGAGCACAAGGCTGGAGATCATTATGTCAGGCTGATTGTGTTATCATTGCATTGCATAAAAATGGCTTCACAGGCAAGGATATTGTGGCTACTAAGATTGCAGCTACATCAACAATTTATAGGATCATCAAGAACTTCAGGGAAAGAGGTTCAGTTCTTGTTAAGAAGGCTTCAGAGCATCCAAGAAAGCCCAGCAAGTGCCAGGATCGTCTCCTAAAGAGGATTCAGCTGCGGGATCGGAGTGCCACCAGTGCAGAGCTTGCTTACAAATGGCAGCAGGCAGGTGTGAGCGCATCTGCACACACAGTGAGGCGAAGACTTTTGGAAGATGGCCTGGTGTCAAGAAGGGCAGCAAAGAAGCCACTTCTCTAAAAAAAACCATCAGGGACAGATTGATCTTCTGCAAAAAGTATGGCGACTGGACTGCTGAGGACTGGGGCAAAGTCATATTCTCAGATGTAGTCCCTTTCCGATTGTTTGGGGCATTTGAAAAAAGGCTTGTCCGGAGAAGAAAAGGTGAGCGCTACCATCAGTCCTGTGTCATGCCAACAGTAAAGCATCCCGAGACCATTCATGTGTGGGGTTGCTTCTCATCCAAGGGAGTGGGCTCATTCACATTTTTATATTTCAGTACATCACAGAAACAACTGAAACAAAGATCTAAAAGCAGTTTAGCAGCAAACTTTGAAAACTAATATTTGTGTCATTCTCAAAACCTTTGGCCACGACTGTATAGGGCAGAAAGTTGACCTTTGAACTTTTCTAACAATTGCAAATGGGTTTCCACTACACTTGAACTTGATAATATAAATATAACGAACGTAAACATTGGGTGAGCAGGTTACATTGTAACCCTGTGTCCTAACAACATGACTGAAATTTAAATACAGCCATTCAGAAGCACGGAATAGTGCACTTACTGCACTCCAACGAAATCGTAAAGTTTACAATCTAATTGATACATATTAAACCTAGTTAACATGTTTAGTTGTACATGCTGAATTACTGATATGTGTTTGTTTGCACTGAGTCACAGTTCTAAAGTTTTTGAGGTGAACTATCTGCTGCTGCTTTCAGCAGTATGACAATAAATGTAATGTAAAATGGCATTTAAACTGACATAATTAGCATTTAACACTGAATAAAGCACATGAGGTGTCAGTTTATCCTCTTGTTCAGCTGCAAGAAATAGAAGCCGTTTCTAAAATATAAATTTCAGGTGTTGGTTAGAACAAAAACTCCTTTTTATGGAAAATATTCCTTCTATGCGTGCCATTGCTTTTATTTAGAACACGACTTAAATCTGCCTTTAGGCTCCATAGTCAGGCACACTTCTGTTGATTTAGTCAATCTGGCAACCTGTGCTTGCGTGTGTTTTGATCCAAGAGTGCAATACCTAGTTCAACGACTGGGTGTCAAACTTACATACTGCACCTTTAAATTTCATAAAACCGATTTTTTTAACCAACCCACATGGACTCTTTTTCGCATAAATCCATCTTCAAGTTCACACACATCTATGTTCAGTTGCAAACATAAGTAAAACACACTGCTGAGCTCTAACACACTCAATTCCAGTGCATTTTACTTATAAAAAAAAATAGAGAGTGTAATCCAGTGATGTGCTGCTTCTCTCTGGAGGACTCCAGCGTTGATGTGAGAATGAGGAGGTTTATGTTTGTG
This sequence comes from Danio choprae, assembly GCA_903798125.1. Lineage (NCBI taxonomy): Eukaryota > Metazoa > Chordata > Actinopteri > Cypriniformes > Danionidae > Danio > Danio choprae. The sequence goes on along the minus strand of CAIGQW010055764.1, from coordinate 2,036,799 downwards.
CTGCAGGACCGTAATGATGCGGGTCAGAGGTCACAGTCCCGGACAGTGAGGTATTGAGCTCTTATCCGCTCTGGTGTCGGAGAAGCACACACCGGATCTGACCTCTGTGACTGACGAGTGTGTTGGCTGTCAGCGAAGCAACAGGCCAGAGAGACAGATGAGACCACAGAGAGGCTCTTCACATCAATGTATGTATGGATGCACAAACACACAGGCCTACAAGAGCACGACGAGGAGATCACGAACACGGGGCTCTGGGGCATCAGAGGCCAGCTGAGTCTCACAGATGCAGACCAACCTGCTACTGGGAAGACAAGCAGCTTTGCCCTGCAGCGCTTTTCTTAATATCAGAATATACACACGCATCGGTGTTGTGGAGCCAGACTTTTGACTATAGGCAACAAGTCTAGCCCACACGGCAGCTTTTTCTAGCCAAGAACCACCCACTGAGGCAAGAAGGGGTCGGATGACTGACACAAGCTTGGACATGTTGGACTATTTTGAAGATTTTAAAAATAATGGTATCACGCCACCACAGCTGTAAACCAACAAAGCTGAATTATTTGGTGAGCAAAAATATTTAATTACTCAAAACATGTTATTATATACAGTTGAAGTCAGAATTATTAGCCCCCTTGTATGTTTTAACCACAATTTCTGTTCGGAAAAAAGATTTTTTTTAACACATTTCTAAACATAATAGTTTTAATAACCAATTTTCTAAAAACAGATTTCTTTTATCTTTGCCATGATGACATAATACTTTACTATTTCTAAAGATACTAGTATTCAGCTTAAAGTGACATTTAAAGGCTTAACTAGGTTAATTAGGCAAGTCATTGTACAACAGAGGTTTGTTCTGTAGACAGTCGAAATAAATATTACTTAAGGGGACTAATAATATTGAGCTTAAAATGTTTTTTTTTTTTTATTAAAATAAAACAAATAAGACTTTCTCCAGAAGAAAAATAATATTATAGGAAATACTGTGAAAAATTCCTTGCTCTGTTAAACGTCATTTGGGAAATATTTGAAAAAGAAAATTGACAGGAGGGTGAATAATTTTGACTTCAACTGTACTCAAACTACAGAAATCTCTTGCGAAGCAGAATACCCAACACGGCGCCTCGAGAGACTTAGTCTTATTAACTCATTCGATTTTTAAAAATCTCATATTTCTTTCCATTTGACAGTAAAGGAGGAACAAAGCCAAATGTTTTTCTTACTAAAAATTTACTGGAGTAACAGTACACATCTTTAAATGTGCAAGTTACCCTTTTTTAACGCAAATAAATGTAACAAAGTAAATGTAATTGAACAACTTTCTTATCAACACTCTGTTTCTGAAAAACTTGTGCAATTCTTAGAGGCCGATCGTACCGAACACGCTTTTCTGTGAGGCGCACCACACTACCTTTTTTGTTGACAAGAAAAAAAGAAGTGCTTTTTATGTCGCTAGGCAATAATTGTTATAATATTGTAATATTCAATAACATTGTGATATTCAGGATTTATGAAGTCATACAGCTCTGGATAACTCGAAACAGCGACCATTAGCCTCTCCTCCATCTTTAAGTCTCCATAGTCATCTTGACAACACAAACACTGCTGTCACCTCTGTGGAAACCCTGCCTCTGCTTTCTTGACTTGACTGACATAACACACTTTTTCCGCTCAGAGTTTACTTTTTTTCAACTGCGGGCGCACAGAGCGCAATGGCAAAAACTCGAGGCGCAGCAGGTGGGTAAAAACGCGAGGTGCACAGGGCGAATAAGCAGCGCACAAAACGCTCGCGGCCATTAGTAAACCATTCAAAAAAAGGCACCTCTCAACAGAAAAAGTGCATTTGTTGTGCTTCATGCAGGTAAGTGGGCTTGACTAACAACCTGTAGAAGACACAATCTTTCTTCTCCATATGCACCAGACACCCTTTTTATAAACACCATCTGAGTCTACTCCACAGAGGTGAGTGGGTTTGACAAACCACCTGTAGAAGACTCTTGTATGCTTGGAGAAAGAACAGAAAAAAACTAAACTCTTTTAATGGCATACTGCAGCTATATGATGATGTTAAAAATAAAAATGGTCTGCTAAATTAATGAACGCATGAATGAATACATTTCCAGGTAGCTCCAAAAATGGAAACACCACATGCACAGAAACATGTTCTCGTGCTGCTCTGACATGTTTATAAATAAAATAGTTTGCCAACTTAAAACCTACATATTTCTCTCAAGCAAGTCAATACTGGCACTTTCTTAAAGATAAACATGCTTCATCTGCATTTGTCTAATTATGGAATGTATTAATAATTGCATTAGTCTGCTATCAATGCCTCGCAGTTATGTTACTAGCTCGAAAATAATGTTCTAGAACAACAGAGGCTTGACAAAAATACATAAAAAAAACTACAAAAGAGAAACAAAAATGTCTTTAAGTGTGGAATGTATAATATGTTAATTGACTCCAGTCCATTTAATTACAGTATTAGAATTAAATAACAGTATTGAGGTGGTATTCGCTTTACATACAAGCTGCATCTCTACCTTGCGTATGCCTTATTTTCAAATAATTCAACAATCTCTCATCAATTATTACCTACAAGGGGTATTTATTCTTAACCTTCAAGAGAATTACACATTTTTGTTGACTAACATTAACTAATACCAGGCGGCACGGTGGCTCAGTGGTTAGCACTGTCACCTCACAGCAAGAAGGTCACTGGTTCGAGTCCCGGCTGTGCCAGGTGCCATTTCTGTGTGCATGTTCTTCCCATGTTGGCGTGGGTTTCCTCCGGGTGCTCCAGTTTCCCCCACAGTCCAAAGACATGCGCTATATTGCGTTGAATTGGATGAACTAAATTGGCCGTGGAGTATGTGTGTGAATGTGAGAGTGTATGGGTGTTTCCCAGTACTTGGTTGTGGCTGGAAGGGCATTTGCCAGAAACATATGCCGAAATAGTTGGCGGTTCATTCCGCTGTGGCGACCCCAGATTAATAAAGGGACTAAGCCGAAATGAAAATGAATGAATGAATAAAAATGAATGAATCAACTAATACCAACTTATTGTAAAGTGTTACCTCATTTGCTCACTGAATGTGCCAAACAATCTCATCTACTAGAAATGTGGTCTGATGTTGGTCATTTGGATGAAATATTTGCCATATCTGAGCACAATATGCAGTCGGCGGCCAGCGGACGGAACGGTTCTGTGGGTGATGTGCTGTCTGAGGCTGGCAAACTCACTGTGAGGACCATTAAAAAGCAGACAGACACACAAACAATCAAAAAGAGCTGCCTATTCGCCACTCTAAGCCGCCCACTGTAGCTCTGTGTTAATGGACATCAGTGTCTCCTCCTCAGAAGAGTTAATGACAGTGGAACTATCAGACAGACAGCTCTATCAGCTCCGACCCCTTCAAAATGAGACGACTCAATCTGCCAAGCGAGTCTCCATGGCAAATCCTGGCCCGATGTAAAAAGTCTATTTAATCAGCAGAGAGCCTCATCAACTCCGCGCAATGACAAACATCTTTCTCTGAGAACACCAGATCCCTTCATATTAATTTTGCCGTGACTGAGTGTGTCAGAAGTAAATCCAATTTTGCACTGTTTGGCAACTGGTAATAATCTGTGTGTGTGCGTGTGTGTGTGTGTGTGTGTGTGTGTGTGTGTGTGTGTGTGTGTGTGTGTGTGTGTGTGTGTGTGTGTGTTGAAGCTGAACTGGAAAGCTCTTTAATAGATCATTTCATTCTGACACAGACAGTGATTACAGACGGTGCGTGACAGGCAGGTATACGCCACATCCTTATTTTATTTTCTGTGCAGATGAAGAGGTTTAGTGAAGTGAAAGGAGGATGAGAGTTCAAAAGTTGATTTTACAGTTACACAATAAATTACACGTACAGTGGTAGAAATAAATATTGAACACGTCACTATTTTTCCCACAAAACATAATTCTAAAGGTGCTATCGACTTGAACTTTTCACTGAATGTTCGTAACAACCAAAGAAATCCATATATGGAAAGAAAACAAAATGGATCAGCTTACAAATGTGCAATAAAATGAAATGACACAGGGAAAAAGGTATTATATAAATATAAGGTATTATATAAACTCTCAAATGCTTTCAGAGAAAGAAAATCAAGCTGTGGAATGGCCCAGCCAATCACCTGACTTGAACAGAATATACAAAATAAATAGCCCTGAGCAATGCATGTGACTTCATTCTCCATATGAGAGGCGTCTTTAAGCTGTCATCACCAAAAAAGCCTTTTATATAAAGTATTAAATACAGTAGTTCAGTACCATTCCATTGTTATTACACATAACTCATTGGTCAGATTTAGATTTGTTTTATTTTTATGTTTGTATTGTTTGGGTTTTTACTAAAATCTGGTTCAATTCCATGTCAACAGCTCCTTTAGAAATATTATTCTAAGGAAAAAAACCTGATGTGTTCGATACTTATTTCACCCACTGTGAATATGTTTGTCTTAAATAAATTTCCATTACATTTCCAAATCTTTGCAGATTTATTTCATTCATTCATTTTCTTTTCGGCTTAGTCACTTTATTAATCAGGGGTCGCCACAGCAGAATGAACCGCCAACTTATCCAGCATATGTTTTACACATCGGATGCCCTTCCAGCTGCAACCCATCACTGGGAAACATCCACACACACTGATTCACACATACACACTACGGACAATTTAGCTAACCCAATTTAGCGTACCCAATTCACCTATACCGCATGTCTTTGGACTGTGGGGGAAACCGGAGCACCCGGAGGAAACCCATGCGAACACGGGGAGAACATGCAAACTCCACATAGAAATGCCAACTGACCCAGCCGAGGCTGGAACCATCGACCTTCTTGCTGTGAGGCGATTGTGCTACCCACTGCGCCACCGTGACGCCCGCAGATTTATTTGTTTTTCCAAAACTTTTCAAGACCTAGAAAATGCAAAATCTAAGTTTCCATGACTTTTAATGGTTTTTCATGACCGTAAGAATCCTGACTGTAATACAGACAGTCGATGTTGATAAATACATCACACCGAAAAGCTCAGAAAAACATGTAAATATATATATATATATATATATATATATATATATATATATATAAGCTCAATAGAAACACTTTTTCTTAGTTAAAATTAAATAAATATTCAAATGACTGCCAAACAATAATAATAATACTAAATAAAAAAGCATAACAAAAGAATTATATATGGTTTCATGCACAACACTGTATTCACTTCATTAATTAGTTTCTGTACAGACTTATCATCTGCATTTATGCAAATATCTTTATACATGTCATTTAATTTGGGTCATGGGCTTCGCTTTAATTAAACAAATGGAGTGAAGAATAGACAAAGCAAAGAACAAACGAATGAATGAACAAATAAATGGCGTCACGTCCTGCATTGTTAAATAAGAAAATCTATAACCCTGACTTTAAAGTTCGCATAAACCGGAACAGTTTTTGTTTCTTATTGTGACGCAGTTCCTAGAAAAAACTAAATATTAAATGAGAGGCAGTGGGCGTAGCTTGTTTTTTCTACTGCGAGCTGATTGGATGTAGTAAAGTAGGCATTTCATTCAGAAAGATCGGATTTTAATTACAAGGGCAAACTATTTTTTTCCTCTTAATGACATGCAGAGATGAACTGTTCACCACAGAACTAGCAATGTGAGCTAACAAAATCAACATGGTTAGATTTGATTTCATGTGTACTTTAAACATGTTATTTGAAATATGATATATTATCTATTGCACCACAAGGTAGGTCCATAAATGTTATTTTATTTCTTTTCCCCAAGCTGTACCATCCCCTAGAGATGGAAAACCCAAAATAACTTCGTGAAAAGGTAAATATAGTAAGTCCTGACACACACACACACACACAGACAAACACACACCTGTGAGGTGAGCAGATGCAGCACCACAGCCATCATGGGGAGGCTCTGCTTCAGCTGACGGGACTGTGTGGGCAAGGGGTGCTTCCGTCCCACAATACTGCCTAACACGGACAGGATATCATCTATGGAGACCACATAAACACAGGCTGTGAGAAATCTGCCAATCACAAAGAAGCCCATATGATCATGGGCTGCTGTTTTCTTTGAGCTTGAAACGAAATGCATAAAATACAATAAAAGTTAAATCAGTTACATGTTAATAATAGTATGCTAATATACAGTTGAAATCAAAATTACTAGCCTAACCATTTCAAATATTTCCCAAATGATGTTTAACAGAGCAAGACATTTTTCACACTATTTTCTATAATATTTGTTTCTTCTGGAGAAAGTCTTATCTAATTTATTTAAGCTAGAATAATAAATAAAACCATTTTAAGGTCAATATTATTAGCCCCCTTAAGCAGTATATTTTTTTTATTGTTTATAGAACAAACCATCGTTATACAATGATTTGCCTAATTATCCTTACTTGCCTATTTAACCTAGTTAAGCCTTTAAATGTCACTTTAGGGTGAATAATAGTGTCTTGAAAAATATCTAGTAAAATATTATGGACTGTCATCATGGCAAATATAAAAGAAATCAGTTATTATAAATGAGTTATTAAAACTATTATGTTTAGAAATGTGTTGAAAAAATATCCAGGGGGGGCTAATAATTCTGACTTTAACTGTATGGGTAATTATAAATAGATAACGGCTCCTTTAAAAATAAAATGGCACTTGTTTATCTTGTTGGTGATTCCATAAATTTTTTTATTTAATATATATTATACATTTTAATATATACTTTTTTATTTGATGTTTGACGTAATCTCAACTAAAACAGGACATCGAGTAGCCCCTCCCCCTTTTAAAAATCAGCCAATCGTGTTTAGTCTATATGACAGACCCTACAGGATTTGAAATGTATTTTCATGTATTTATTTCCTTTCCATAATTGCGAGAACTTTTTAATAGGTTGTCTCATTCGGTTTCAGTCATAAGAATTGTGAAAATAAATGATCTTTGAAATGTATAGGTGTACTGTCAACCTTATTTACAGGAGAAAAAACTATATTATATACTGACGCAGGACTGATACAGTTTGGTTTAGTCTAACGGGGGGAGCAGTACTGATTCCCAAATGAAGACAGAGGAATAGGTCGATACCTGCTCACGTATTCAATCACAAAGGTAATTAAAGAGAGGCCAATCAAATTAGATCTTCGCCCTGCTTTGTTTTGCCCATTTCACTTCTCAAGTGAATTCATTGCGTTCCCTTTTCCCTTTTTTTTGGGGTGGTTTATTGTGATTGATTTACCCAGGATGGCTGGCAGTTCGCGCACGGTGTGACGGATGAAGAGGGTCAGGCATTTTGACAGGTATTCATTGCCGCTTTGTTGCTCTTTTCCTGGCGTGGCCTTTCGGACGTCTCTTTCAATGTACATCACCAGCCTGGGAGAGAAGGATTGGCCAAACATTATTATTCATCTGCAGACACCCAGACCAAACCCACACATACACAGAGAGAGAGAGATGTGAAGTGCACAGAGGGACGAGGATAGATGCTTTTAATCAATTACTCTCAGCAGCTGGAGGGGGTGACAGAATAGAGATGAAATGCTGTTGATCCTGAAACAATATCAGGAAGGGAATGAGGTCTGTCTGCTTGACTGAAAAGAGCAGAGGAAAACAAGATGCATCTGGCACCGAATTGAATTTGAAGTGTAAGAGGTGTTAAAATTGCTAGTTGGATTAGAGATGAATGAATGTGAGCTGATTCAAACGCACAAACTGACATATTAGGATTGATTAATTGAGTTAGGGTAAAAAAAAAAAAGAAAGGCTTCTCCTGGGAATTACCTTGGATCTTGCATTATTAAGACAGAACAATTGCTAGGGCACAATGAAATTAATGTGTCTGGACTTTTAGAAGCACAAGTGTTACACATTGATTTGAGGACTATCAATTCTGTATTTTCTCCCCAATAACACTTTATATAAAACTTAAATGTAGAAAAAATAATAATAATAAAATTATATATATTTGATTGCATTATACAATGGAAATTATGGTGACATAATTAACTATTTTAGGGCACACAAGGGCAAATTACTTTAGGAATACATGGCTAATTGTGTTTATGAAATGTATGAATTTAAATAATATTACAATGATTTTAATATTAAAATGATTTTAGTTTAGTTTTAATTTTAGTCAGCAATAAAATAAAATAAAATAAATGTAAATAAAATAAATGTAAATAAATTTTAATAAATGTAAATGAAAATGAATTTAATTTAATTAAAATAAACATTTTATAAATTGAACTTAAATTAAAATAAAAAATGAATACAATTAAAAAATAAAATTACATAAAATAAAATAAATAATAATACAAAAAATGTAATTACAACTAATTAAAATAAATAAAACTGAATAAAATATGTTTAAATGATTATACAACAACACTTTCACATTTTAAAATAAAAGTTCTGGGTCTATGACAATGGTAAAATATCATCATTTGATATGATCATAATGCAATAATTAAAAAAAAAACAGTGCTGTACTAGCCTCTAGATGTCTGTGGTCTGATTTCTATATATGAATAATCATATTCCTTGTTATTATGATAATCATGATTATGAGATCAATAAAATAAAATAAAATTCAAATAAACAAATGAATAAAATCTAATTAATAAAATAAAAATAAAATAAATAAAACAAAATTAAATTAAATTAAAGAAAATTATTATATATTTTTAAATGATTATACAACACTTTTATATTTTAAAATGTAAGATCTGGGTCTATGACAATGGTAAAATATCCTCATTTGATACGATTATAATGCAATAATTAAAAATAATAGGTAGTGCTCTACTAGCCTCTAGATGTCTAGTCATGGGATCACCACCAGGCAAATAAACATCTAGAGGCCAAATGCTTCGAAAAAGTAACCTCCACACAACAAACATGATTTGATGCACCATTCAGATTAACTCAAGAATTAGCATCAAAAATAAAAGAAATCAAAATGTAACACTAGGCATGACTGACAAAAGAGTATCACAACACAAGCCTATTGATTTAGCCTCACACCTCTAGTAACTCAAACTAATCAATTCACTACAAACAACAGATGTGTCTCACGAGAGAACAAGCTAGCATGTAATATTCATGACATATAGTTATGGACACACTGTAGAACATGAATGAAAACAGAAAATATAGCTTGTGTAGAAGTGCGGATCTTTGACTCATGCAGCACATTAAAGCAATAGGAAGGGCTGAAGAAAAACTCTGCATTTATTTGCCTACATTTTTTTAAACCCACAGGAGCACACTCTCGTTGCTCACATTTTTTTTCTCTTTTTCATACCTCTCAAAATTAATTTGCACCTCAGTATATTCGAGCTCAGCGCACTGTGATGAATTATTTGACAACAACACTTGGCGTCGTATTTCACATATTATATATTTACAGACAATGAACATGACAGTGTATCAAGAAGATTTTTTTCTTGATACACTGAGTTAAGACGTTATGTGCGATATACAGTTGAAGTCAGAATTATTAGCCCACCTGAATTATTAGCTTCCCTGTATATTTTTTCCCCAATTTCTGTTTAACGAAAAGTCGATTTTTTTTAACCCACTTCTAAACATAATAATTCTAATACCCTATTTATTACAACTGATTTCTTTTATCTTTGCCATGATGACAGTACATACTATTTTACTAGATATATTTCAAAATACTAGTATTCAGCTTAAAGTGACATTTAAAGGGTTACTAGGCATTTACTAGGTTAATTAGGCAAGTTAGGATAATTATGCAAGTCATTAGTAGAGGTGTGAACCCGGTCTCTCATTTCCGCTACGATTATCATGCCATTAATTCGGTTCAATTCGATATCTCTCTTCAACGCGGTGCATTGACGATGCTTTCCATACACAATTTTATATTTTACTTCACAGCACAAGAAAAATGTATAAATATATTTATATTTATATATTATTTGTAATACAATTTTGTCCTTTAATACAGTCAGAACTACCTTTAAAAACTCAAGTACACTGAAAAAAATTACTCAAAGTTGATTCCTTGGATTTACTAAATGTTTTAAGTTAAGTGGTTGTAAACAATTTGTTTGGGCTGAATTTAAACAAACAAATTAAGTTAAACATTACTAAATTTTATTTGTTTGTTTAAATTCAACACAACAAATTGTTTGCAGCAATTTTGGCAGACATCATTTTTTTCAGTGTACATGCACAGAACACCATGAGCATTTATAGCAAATAAACAAATGTAAATATTATCCTGCTTGCTTTTTGAGAGTTGTCGAGCAAGTTCTTACACCCCTATGATCGGTCACGCGCTCTGGCGCTGTTCACCGATGAGTGGCACTGATAAACGGCAGCGGCGATCACAGCTGATCCATGATAGACGTGGTGGGGAAAACTCTCTCTTCAGACATTTTCAGTTTACTTTCATTTTCTCAATCGCAGTGAAACATGGCTTCTGCTGTAAATTCACTGTCAGCGAAAGACTGTCCAGCAAACACACGCAGTGAATTGTGCACAGTTTCTGCGTTTTTAAGTAGTTGGAGTGTTTTAATTACTCGCGGTCTCCTCTCTCGCCATAGTAAGCTACCGCAAAATAGAGCATGAGATAAATGACATCAGTACGTAATAACCGGTTATGATCTATTACTGAACCGATACCGAATTGTCTGCGTCTGCATCGCGGTACACCAAAGAAACAATTAATTGTGACATCCCCAGTCATTAGCCCCTTTCAGACATACAGACTTACGGAAGGGATCATGTGTGAACGGGCCCTTTTTGAAAATGCTGGTAAATTTCTTCCGGCAATTTTCCGGAAAGAGAAGTTGTAACATTACCGGTCATTAGACGTCTATTCCAGCCAATCAGAACATTCAGTCGCATTCACGTCCGTGCTGTTAATGAAGGTAAAAGCCTTTGAATACTTTTCCATACACATTTATGGCCCGTTTCCACTGAGTGGTACGGTACGGTACAGGTCGGTACGCTTTTATGGCCGTTTCCACTGTCAAAAGGCACAAAAAGGTGAACCGTACTGTACCACTTTTTGGGTACCCTTTCCAAAGGATACCTAACATGATAAAATAGTACCAAAAGGCGGAGCCAGACACACACCTGAACACTATTGGTTACAGAGAAGCATCACTAGCACGTGCACAAGCCAGGAGAATGAAAACTATGGAAGCGCCATTTTTAAATACACAGCCGAGACATTACATCGTAATAATGTATACATATAATAGAGAGCCATGGTCAACCTGAACTCAAACAAACCTTGTCGTCTTGACAAACAGCCACAAAGCCAAGAAGAAGAGCAGAATTTCCCGTGTGTTCTGTTGTTATTTATGAGGCCGTCTAAAAGCGCGAGTGGTTTCACTTTCTCCAGAGAGCTCACCATCCCTCGCCAAGCATCTATATTTTAAATAACGAACTTCTTGAGCTGATGATAATAACGTGCACGTGATTATTGAAGTGCTTCTGACATCCGATCCTTTCAGAAACGGACACGAGAGTGAACCAAACTGAACCGTACCACTCAGTGGAAATGAGGCATTAGCTGCTAGTTGTTAGTCAGATAATGTTTCTGTTCATTGCTAATGCCGACTGTGGACAAAATAATCAATAAAATGCTTATGATAAACCGCTGTGAGTTTAACTCCAAGCTGTGCGTTCAGCTGTGTGGGGTTCGTGCACGTGAAGGAGTGCTCTCCGGTGAGTGCTAGCACAAACAAATGTACATATCGGCATGCAAAAGTGTTCCTCCATTTGTTTACATTGAAGTTCACAATACTTATCCATCCACGGAATTTGTAATGTAGTCAAATGTGCTTCTGCTTTTGGATGTCTCTGGGACAAAAGCAGCTGCATGAATGCTAAAGCTTTAATAAAAGTGAAACCATCAACAAAAGCCTGACCCCTATTATGCTTACAAATACAAGCGCAGCCATTTAGAGGCCATTTCTGGTTAATGATGTCAGAATTTACCAATATTTTGGAATGGATGTGTGAATGGTCGGAACGTCCTTGCCTGCGTGAACAGTGCTTTTTTTTAACTTACCAGTAAAGTTGCTTTCCGGATATTTACCGGTATCACGGTGTGGAAGGGGCTACAGTATAACAATGGTTTGTTCTGTAGACAACTGAAAAAATATATATTGCTTAAGGGGGTTAATGATATTGACTCAAATTAGTATAATGATAATATTGACTCAATATTAATTAAAAAAATTTAAAACTACTTTTATTCTAGCCGAAATAAAACAAATCAGACTTTCTCCAGAAGAAAAAATATTATAGGAAATACTGTGGAAAATTCATTGCTCTGTTAAACAGCATTTGGGAAATATTTGAAAAAGAAAAAGAAACATCACAGGCCGTCTAATAATTTTGAAACTCATTTTCAAGTGTGAACTCAAAAGGTATAGTGACATTTAAGGGGTTAAATAAGCAAAATGCCTGGCCTGACATCAAGTCTACCCAAGCACACTGTGTAGTCCTCATTAAATCAATTGCAAGACCTAAGATGTTCAAAGATCATTCAATAACTGTTCTTACGCTAAAAAGGTGCGGCTCTGCCAAAAGTGCAGATGTCTTTAAAAATAGCAAGCGCTCCTCTCCTCTAAGTGAGAGAAATGAGATTGTGTGAGGGTGAGATCCACAGTAGCGGCAGTGACAGCCCATCTCTGCCCTCGAGCTCATGCTAATTAAGAAACACTGTTAATTAACTTGTTTGCAACCAGCACTGCACACTTCTATACAATCAGTGCCTCAACATTTCCCCGCAAGCAAGTCAGTTCCTCCCAGCCCCTCATAACACACACATATACACAAACGAGCGCGCGCGCACGCACACGC
>CAIGQW010055764.1:1999342-2023791 GCA_903798125.1 Danio choprae | reverse complement strand
ACACACACACACACACACACACACACACACACACACACTTCTGCTGAGGCACATCTCTCAAATTAGACACGGATGAAAAAGCAAACAGTGAGAAAATTGCACAGAGCCCAGCACTGTGGGAAGGAAATGCACCCAGCAATTATACCAGAGGCTGAAAGTAAGTTTGAACAGAGGACTAGAGGGAACACACTGGATTAAACTCCAATGAGAGAGAGCAATCGCCTACTTAACCAGCACACTAGACCAAGTGGAGATCTGGGACCTGGATTCTAAAACTAGCGCTGTATTAAATCTGGCCGAACTAATAAAAACACAAGCTGAAATGAGCATTGAAATGTGTTAAGGCCGCTTTGTTTTGATGGCCAGAACTCAATAATGCAAGATTTAATCTCGACTTTGAAATAGCTGCTAAGTGACTTGGACTGTATTGAATTGTAATTGGCACTGGAATTAACTGAAGTTTCAGTGCTCGGGGATATTCTTGATAAAACTCTTTTGAGACTCGTGAATGCGAAAAGTGCCAAGCAAACTAAAAGCTTTAAAGCCCCGAATGTAAACAGAAAGCAGAGAAAGATAGGATATTAAAATCTAAAGCGTTGCGCATTTATATCTAATATTCAAAGAGCAAATTGATTTTACTGCATCGCTTACTCTAAAACAGGTCGTGGTCATAAATACAGTGGTGTGAAAAAGTATTTGCCCCTTACTGATTTCTTATTTTTGTGCATGTTTGTCACACTTTATTGTTTCAGATTAACACACTAACTTAAATATTAGTCAAAGATAACACATCATAAAGCTTTTTAAATGAAGGTTTTATTATTAAGGGATAACAAAATCTAAAACAACATAGGCTTGTGTGAAAAAGTGTTAGCCCCCCCTATTAAAACATAACTATTTTATCACACCTGAGTTTTCTCTAACCACACCCAGGCCAAACCGGTTCGAAATCAAGAAATCTCTTAAATAGGAGCCACCTGACAAAGTGAAGTAGACCAAAAGATCCTCAAAAGTGAGAGATTATGCCGAGATCTGAAGAAACTCAAAAACAAACGAGAAAGAAAATAAGATCTACCAGTCTGGAAAAGGTTACAAAGCCATTTCTGAAGCTTTGGGGCAGGAGCAAACCACAATATTTTGTTAACAGTGCAGCTTACTGTGGGATTATAGCAAGAGTATTACAGTGTATTGAACATGAATAACAACATCTGTGCCATGTTGACATGTACACAATAATTCAATATTTGCTTTTTTTACCTCATTCGAACAAAATGCTAATTGAACTATCCTCATAGAAGCCATTTTCATATTAAAATACAGTGCACGTTGACTATATTTATATTGAAAATCTAAATCAATGCACAGTGCATATTTTAATATGAAATGGTCGCAAAAACTTTACAAAAATAGCTTTGAATTTAATGGTAAAGCACTGTAAAACTGCTACAGTAAACATATGTTACCTGATTAACAGTAATTTTCCTTACCACGTGTGGTTAATAACTGTAAATTGACTTTTTAAAATGTCTTGGATGACTACTGAGTTATGTTGTGTATTACAAAAATACAGTGTAGATGTTAATATTTAGAAACGTTGATGCATTAACATGGTATAAACTAATGAAATATGATAGTTTACTGTAAATTTAGAAATGTTTCTACAAAATTTTAAATGGTATAAATCTGGTAACCACAACTTTAACCACATTTTGATTGAAAGCTAGATAGATAAATCTGCCATTTTTAAATTTATCCAGATTAGTGTAGACATAGCCTTAAAGGAGTGGTTCCCAATCTTTTATAACTCGCGGCCCCATAAAAAATGCAACCATATGTACCTCTAGCTACATAATTCGCGATCTTCAGAAATGTATATAGGGCTACGTTTTCAGAATGAGCCTATGTTGGAAGTATTTACTGAAAAAACTGCCAATGATTTGAATAAATATAAAATTAACACTACAGATCACCAAGCCCAGAGAGATTCAGGATTAAAAAGGAAAAGCAATATCCTGGCACTGGGCAGATGCCATAAGCTGGTAGACGCTCAGCAGATCAATCAGAAAGCAGGCAGAGATTTTTACCTATTTAGGTTTTAGGTATCTGTGTAAAAACGCACATATACATGTGACTTTGTTGATTGTAACTATAGAACGTCAGAAACCACGACGCGCACACCACGCTCGACCAGACACAGCACTTTCACTATGGGAGAAACAGGCATCCATGTGCGGCAATTCATCACTTGCTGCTTCCTGAGTGAACGGGTGTTAATGCGTCATTGCTTCTGTGAGTTAGATAAATAGGGTTGGGTATCATTCATTCATTCATTTTCTTTCCGGTTTAGTCCCTTTATTAATCAGGGGTCGCCAAACAAAATGAACCGACAACTTATCAAGCATATGTTTTACGCAGGAGATCCCCTTCCAGCTGCAACCCATCAGTGGGAAACACCCATACACTCTCATTCACACATATACACTACGGACAATTTAGCTTACCCAATTCACCTATAGCGCATGTCTTTGGACTTGTGGGGGAAACCGGAGCACCCAAAGGAAACCCACGCCAACACGGGGAGAACATGCAAACTACACAGAAATGCCAACTGACCCAGCTGAGGTTTAAATCCGCGACCTTCTTGCTGTGAGGCGACAGCGCAACCCATGGGCTGGGTATCTTTTGGGCTTATTTCGATCCCAGTGCTAAATCGATACTTTTAAAACGGTACCGGTGCCAAAACGTTGCCTAAACGACTTTTTGAAATTATGGTGGACGACTCTAGAAAAATCTTTTATTTGATAAAAAATATATATATTTTAATCATTTTAATTGAACAATATAATTAAGGTTTAAAGTATACATCAATTCATATTTTATATATTTGAACTGAATTGCATTGATATACTTCTTTTGATCATTTGTTTGTTAGCATGAATTTAAGATTAGCATTATGCAATTAACATTACATTAGCTTACTACAAACAAAAGCTTACTTTTTTCATCAGAAAGGTCATCAAAATCAGGTAACAACTTTTTTCTAGGGTTTCTAGGCTTGTGACTACATTTACATGGACATCAGTAATCAAATTATTTGCCTTATAATATAATTAAGGTGTTTACATGAGTTGCTTTTTGAATGTTCCTTTCATGATCCCGTTTTACATGTTATAGTACATAGACTGATTAACGTCATTGCGTCACCAGCCTATCCACGTTTCCTCCAGTTTCATGTAATTTCGGGTGTTTCATTTTTAATCAGTCGACTTAAACTGCAGTTCGGCAGTTTCACTTTCATTCAGCAACATATTGTTCATGCCCCCATGTCAAATTGAGGTATTGGATGAGAACATGAAGTAAGGACTGGTGGAAGAGTGTTGTTCTAATACCGGTTACATAGGTACACAAGTGCCATAATGGCACCGGGTTTTGGTACCCAACCCTATAGATAAATACTAATATATTTGCTCTTAAAAATAAATGCTTTAACATGGGCCTATATAAAGTTCGCAGGAGTGGCGCGGATAATTTTGAGCAATCTTTTAAGCGGGTTTTAAGCATCCCAGCTTATTTTATCAATATAAGTATTATCTTACTTCTCAAATCTTGGATCAGGTTCTGCTAGTGCAGTTCCCTAGTTCAGACAAGCAGTCAAAACCAGAAGAGAACTAGAGCACTACCATAAGTTAAATTAGCAGGTTGGTATTAAACCAATCGAATAGTGAACGCATAGTGACAATTTATTATTTATTTCTCATCACTTAAACAGCCTAATAATAATAATATATTATATGACTAGACATTTTTACATATATTAAAAATTGATTTCTATTAATAACAGCTGACGAACCCCCTATAATACCATCACGACCCCCTGGGGGGCCGCGGCCAACAGGCTGAAAACCCCTGCCTTAAAGGATTGCTGATTAACAAGCGGTACAGGAATAAAATGGGGAAAAAGATGGAATAGAAAAATAACTATTTGATAAATAAAAATAAATAAATAAATAAAAAACTGATATTCCATGACTTAAATATTCTAAATATACAATTCCCTAACTTCCAATGCCTGAAATAGACCTTCAAAAAATTCCATGATATTCCAGAAAGTCCATGACCAGTGTAGATTACTTCAGAAGGTTCAGAACAAGAATATTTCAATAGATATATTTTGGACTGAGAAAAGTTACAGCATGTTTTTTGTTTTAGTTTTTTGGGGGGGAAGAAATTGATCTCGCACTTCAAAAGATCAAGGACGATTTGATTCCTTGTGGTACGGCCATTTAATCAAGTATTCTCAGCAAATAAATGATCACTGATGCAAGGGTTGCAAACAATACAGCTCACAGTTTCAGTTTTCACAAAGCGAGCAAAATGAAATACAAAAGGGAGTCTGTGGGTATTCCATTCCCAACCTGACATTGAGCTCATCTGCACACAATACTGTTTGTTTTTAGATTAGCTTGATTGAGCTTGACAGCAGTCTAGGTGACCTCCATTGATTTTATGTGATGTGCGTTTCAATGGTGTTGAAAAGCTACAGGCCAATGAACTGTTCCCCCTGAGAGAGAAATATAAAGTCACTGGAGCTTATAGCTGAGCTGGATTTCTTCTAACCTATGCAGAGAAGATTTGCACCAAGCACTTGTTTGTTTCTAGCTTCATTAAGAATATGTCAATTAAATATAATCAAGAGAGAGCAGCTGTATTCAAAATGTTGTCACTATAATCAGAAGGTATTTACAGTTGCTAGAGTGATTGCAAGACCCTGGCTTAATTTATTAGTTTTTTGTCTCTTTCTAGTCTAAAAATTCATACATCAAGAAGCATTTAGTAGACAAGAAAAATATATATAGTCTTAAAAAAAGGGACTTTTTCAGTAAAACAAGCAAAATAATCTGTGAAAATAACATTTAATTATTATAAATATTAATCATAATAAATATTTCAAACCTAAAAAAAAAGTAGATTATGTTACTAACCCAATTGGCTTTGCTTGTTTTAAGGAAAAACTCATTTAATTGACTTACTATTTCTGAAAACGACAAATTTTTAATAATAATAATAATAATAATCATAATAATAATCATAATAATAGTAATAATATCTAAAATGGGGCAGCACGGTGGCGCAGTGGGTAGCACAATCGCCTCACAGCAATAAGGTCGCTGGTTCGAGCCCCGGCTGAGTCAGTTGGCATTTCTGTGTGGAGTTTGCATGTTCTCCCCGTCTTTGCGTGGGTTTCCCCCACAATTCCAAAGACATGCGGTACAGGTGAATTGGGTAAGCTAAATTGTCCGTAGTGTATGAGTGTGAATGAGTGTGTATGGATGTTTCCCAGTGATGGGTTGCAGCTGGAAGGGCATCCGCTGCGTAAAACATATGTTGGATAAGTTGGTGGTTCATTCCGCTGTGGCGACCCCAGATTAATAAAGGGACTAAGCCGAAAAGAAAATGAATGAATGAATGAATGAATGAATGAATGAATGAATATCTAAAATGCTTCCTGATATAATTTTGATTTAATTTTTAGATATTTGCATTAGAAACAAGACAAAAAACCTCAAAAGTATGTTTTTCAGTTAAGTCGTTTCTGAAATGTGATGTTGTTCATGCCTAATTTGATGTATTTATTTATTTTTGTCTAATAGCTTCGAAAATGTATAAGTACTTTTTAATAAAATGTAATCCAAGTCTGTTAAACAAATGTCAAATATTCTATATTGAAGCATAAGCAATATAAGTGATTAGTTCCTTAACAAGCGTCACTAACCGTGCACATTTCAAAACTCTAAATCATCATAATCTAAATATGCTTTTGAAATCGTAATCCAAAGACAAAACATAGAGAATGCCTGGCCATCTTTTAGTGACAGCAGGACAATAATCCGAAGCACAGCAGCAAGTCCACTTCTGAATGCCTGGAGAAAAACAAGATGAAGACTTTGGAGCGGCCTAGCCAAAGTCCTGACCTGATTTCAATTGAGATGCTGTGGCATGACTTTAAAAAGCCGGTTCATGCCTGAAAACCCTACAAATGTGTATGAATTACATAAATTCTGCAAAGATGAGTGGACTAAACATCCTCCACAGTGCTGTAATAGACTCATTGCAAGGTATCGAAAACACTTGATTGCAGATGTTGATGCTAAGGGTGGCTCAACCAGTTATTAGGTCTCGAAGGCAAACATATTTTCACACAGGGCTATGCAGTTTTGTATTTTATTTTTCCTTAATAACAAAAGCCTTCATTTCAAAACTGCATGATGTGTTTACTTGTGTATCTTTGACTAATATTTTTAATTTGTTTAATATTTAAGTAAAAGTTTATAATAGTGACTAGTTCCTTAACAAACATCACTAACCGTGCACATTTCAAAACACTAAATCATCCTCATCTAAATAAGCATTTGAAATCGTAATCCAAAGACAAAACATAGAGAATGCCTGGCCATCTTTTAGTGACCTCAACCTGAAGCAAACTTTGGTTCTGCAGCAGGACAATAATCCGAAGCACAGCAGCAAATCCACTTCTGAATGCCTGGAGAAAAACAAGATGAAGACTTTGGAGTGGCCTAGTCAAAGTCCTGACCTGAATCAAATTGAGATGCTGTGGCATGACTTTAAAACGGCAGTTCATGCTCGAAAACCCTACAAATGTGTCTGAATTACATCAATTCTGCAAAGATGAGTGGACTAAACATCCTCCACAGTTCTGTAACAGACTCACTGCAAGTTATCGGAAATGCTTGATTGCAGTTGTTGACGCTAAGGGGGGACCAACCAGTTATTAGGTCTAGAGGGCAAACTCACTTTTTTACACAGGGCTATGCAGTTTTGTATTTTGTTTTTCCTTAATAACAAAAGCCTTCATTTCAAAACTGCATGATGTGTTTACTTGTGTATCTTTGACTAATATTTTTAATTTGTTCAATATTCAAGTATAAGTATATAATAGTGACTAGTTCCTTAACAAGCATCACTAACCGTGCACATTTCAAAACACTAAATCAAGTGTTTGAAATACTAATCCAAAGACAAAACATACTGAGCGACATGAGCAAAAAGAAACACACAGAACATCAAAACTAAGAAACACGACTGATTGCTTTGAATGTCATCTGTGCTGTAATCTACAACTGCCTTCCCATTCTCATTTTCTCTCCAGCCAAGCCTTTATTCCAGGGTCAAGCAGAACAGAGCTACACTTCTAATTGACAGCAGCCTTAAAGCAAAGCTCATCTCTTAGATTCTAGGGAGTAATTTGAAGAGAGAGCATTTTCAGGTATGTAATTCATTTGATTGAGCTTTGAGTTCAAAGGAATGATTCTTATACTTGCTCGGTGTTAATAAAAGTGATGGGATAAAACCACACAGCCCAGGCTATGCATAAAGTTATTAGATTTTTTATTTTTTTTAATTTATCAACAATCTAGCAAAATCTATGTCGAACTTCAATGGAAGCAGAAGTTGCACTTTGCCTTTGTAAAAGACAAATGTAACAAACTCTAGCAGGCCTCACGAAAACTGTGAAAAAACCTGTCGAATGTGGCAACATTACTGCTAGTGTGTATATTATATTGCTTATTGAAATGCCCAGTGAGACACAGAATTCAATTTTAAACAAAGTTTTATTATATTGTATTATTAGTTCAGAATTTAAATATAATTGTGAGTGATGTTAAAAAGGTTAATGCTCTATTGGACTTGAAAATAACATGTACACTAAACCCTACCTTATACAGATATTATATATAGAGTGATGTGTCCCATTTCAGAATTTGAAAGGCTTGCTGTGAAAAACAGAACCATGAATTCTGCTGTGTACCAAAATATCCTGAAGGAGAATGCCTGGCCATCTTTTAGTGACCTCTGGCTAAAGCAAACTTTGTTTCTGCAGCAGCACAATAATCCAAAGCACAGCAGCAAGTCCACGTCTGAACGGTTGAAGAAGAAAAAATATGAAGACCTTGGAGTGGCCTAGTCAAAGTCCTGACCTGAATCCAATTGAGATGCTGTGGCATGACCTTAAAAAGGCAGTTCATGCTCAAAAACGCTACAAATGGGGCTGAATTACAACCATTCTGCAAAGTTTTTTTTTGTTACAGTGCTGTAACACGTTATTGAAAATGATTGACTGCAATTGTTGATGATAAGAGTGGTCCAATCAGTTATTAGGCTTAGGGGGCAAACACATTTTCAAGCAGGGCTATGTAGTTTTGTATTTTGTTTTACCATTTTAAAACTGCATGATGAGTTTACTTGTGTCATCTTTGACTCATATTTTAAAAAAAATGGATGAATTTCAACATTAAACATAAGAAATCAGTAAGGGGGCAAACAATTTTTCACACCATATATTCACAATTTTTGATTGACTCACACCAAGAGTTAAATGATGTCGTTGATAATCTTAGGTTTTGTATTGGAGGCGAACACAGTGTATAAATGTTCTGTTATACCAGTAAGACACATTCATAGCAGGAAGTTTGGGAATAGTGTCTAGTGGTAACAATTTACCATACAGTTTGTTTTCCACAGAATATGACAATGAACAACAAAACTACTTGGCTTGGCATTACTGTATATCGTTATAGAGTATAATACTTTTTTAATGCCACGTACATGTGCCTACCAGTCATATGTCGTATACATCAGTTGCGCATAACATGCATTCAGCTGCAGTTTATAATTTAAAAATGTGAAATGTTAAGCCACTTCATAAAACAAGCATTAACCCCCTGGCAGAGGGTTGGTTTGACGATGGATTTATGCACTTTTTTAGAAGCTTCGAAATAAAAGACACTATCCAACAGCATGAAAGAGCCAGGATCAAATGTAAAACTACTTTGACTGTGTTTGTCTGAGAGGAAAAAATTCATATACACAGAGGATGCCTTGAGGGTGACCAAATTATGAGGTAATTTTTTTTTCGGGTGAACTATTGCTTTAAAGGTCTCGTTAAATTAAAATCAAGTGTTTTAGATATTAGTATCTGTATGTTATTCTTAAGTATTATATCTATAAACTAGTGTGCTCCAAAATAGTGACACAGTTTGCATTTAGAAGATATAAACATCCAAAGCTTGCGGTTTGTGACGTGCCTAATTGGATCAATGATTTTATGACATCACCTCATCCTTCAGTTTCTCATCAAATCTTCTGACCAATCATATGCTCTCTAGTATCTGACATGCCCGCCCCCTTCAAAACGCTTCTCATTTGCTTTTCATTTGATTCAGAGCTCAATCACTCTCACTGAGAGAGCTGTCAAAAAAACAAAACCCTATTGGCTGTTTTAAAGGGGGAGGAGCTACTATATTTCCCACCCTGTCTTCATGTTTCAGTTGAGATTACATCAAACATTGAATAAAAAAATCAAAAATTTCATTTTTGTTCACAACCAGATTCATGGGATTCAATAATAAATATCACTTCATTAAAATGTCATTTAATTAAAATTCTGGCCAATCAATGAACACCCTCTACCACAAATCTGAAACACATAGTTAAATATTTGTGTCCTTAAATTGGCTCTTGTGCTCATATACCAAGAAGTTAGAAGGTCCTCACTAAAATCAAACAAACCCGCTGTTACTGACAGGCGAGAGGCAATAATGACAGCCTTGGTATTTACAAGAGCACCAGCACCTATGAGTTCTGCAGCTGCCAGACTGGATTAGCCTATAATAAATTTCCTCCTCCCAAAAGGCTATCATTTTCCCTCTCTCAGAAAGAATTGTTGTCGGATGTCAGGGATACTCAGCGCTCGTAGGTGAAAAGGCACGTGGGAGAAAATGAAAATCCAGAGACATGAGCGTGATTTACAAAACCATTTATTCGGAGATGTTAGGATCAAGCAGGCCTTTATTAGTCGGACACGGCGAGCCGGCCGCTACATTACCTGAGGAAGAATAGAAATGAGGAAAAGGAACTGTGACTTTCGCAATAAATTACATTTACTGGGTGCCAGGATTGCCGAGCGCGGATGGGTCTACATGCATACGGTTATAATTGGAATCCTACGCGAGATCGTTTTTTTTTTTTTTTTTTTGACTGAATGACTGGGAACAACAGGAGTGACAGGGTAACATTTTATTCCCTAGTGGTTCTTTGTAATCCTGACAGCTTGGGCTGTAATGCAGTGATTTGTGAACCAGCTCTTATAGAAGCACAGAACGGGGTCACATATTTGGTCTTTGTCTGCTCTGAGGCAACATTTTCAACTTATCAGTCAATTATCAAACCCTTGATTATATGAAATAGGTACGTCGGGGCACAGGCAGACTTCATTTGAAAGCTGATGAGGTTCCCTGGAAGCAGCTTTAGATCTACCGCTGTTAAAAAAAGAACAGATTTTCTGATTAATGGATTCTAAACTAAAGAGTGGGCAGCATTACGAGCTTGAAATGCTTGAGAATGGCTCTTGCTAAACCAAGGACACTCAAACTTCCTTTAGCAGCAGGCAAAGAACAAAAAATACCTTCTTAGAGTATTAATATTTCATTTTGAGCTGGTTTTTAAATATGCAGTAACCAACAACTAGAGCAACCTTATATTTTTATTTTAAAAAGTCATACTTTAAGAGACCCTTTCTCATTTGCAATGATGTAGCCAAAATGAACTTTTTTGCATCTTAAAATCCCAATAAAATAAAACTTATTTATTTTTATTCTATGTTCATATTGTCAAGAGATAAAACGCTGTGAAGATACAGTTACTAACAGTACAAATATTGAAATTTACATATATCTGCAATTCACCCTTTATCTGCAATTAAAATGGCATTTGTATCTGTGTTAAATCAGAATTTGTAATGATTTCATGTAGGCAAAAAAAAGTCTAATTTTATGGAATATATTGTTATTTTATGGAATCAGATATTGTCCATTTGAAGTTTAAAATTAACATTTTTACAGGATTTCCTATATTTTTTTCCTGGAGAAAGACTGATTTCTTTTAGTTTTGATGGAATAAAAGAAGTTAGACAATCCACTGTTGTCCAATGACTTACCTAATTAACATAATTCAACTAGTTAACCTAGTTAAGCTGTTAAATTACACTTTAAACTGAATACTTATAGTTTGAAAAATAACTAGTAAAATACAATGTACTATCATTATAGCAAAGACAAAATAAATCAGTTGTTAGAATTAATTAATAAAACTATTGATTAAAAAAGGTGTCTCTTCAGGAAACAACACTTGGAAAATAACTGAAAAATAAATTTATAGTTCCAAATTAACAGTTATATTTATATAAATGAAAATTTATATTCGTTGGTTTTTAATTATCTCATTTAATTCAAAACTCTAGCAGACAGGGTGTGAGAAATAAAACCTTTTGCTTCCTGATCATTGACTGAGCCAAAGTGATGCAAATGCTACGGGCAGGGCCTCAACGACTGTGCCTTTGTGGATACATTCAGACCAATGAAACGCATTGATTGATAAACTTGTTTTTTTCACCTAACTACCAACTTCATTGGCATGCTTTGTTTAGTCACCGCCACCTACAAATTCTGCCCGCTCCTAAAAACATAATATAGACATGACAGCTCTGTCACAAACTGCAGACTTGTGATAGACTCATTTTAGACTACTCTTGTCTCTGTAAGAAACTCCTGTAGGCTCTTGCAGACTCATTTACAGACTCATGAGTCTCCTGGAAGAGACAGAAGGGCTAATAATTTTGACTTTTTTACTGCACACTGCTGGGACCCCTGACCAACACTAATAATTAATTCATTCATTTATTAAAAAGGTCATTACAAAGAAAAGGAAGGAAGGAAGGAAAAAAGGAAGGAAGGAAGGAAGGAAAGAAGAAATATTTCTAATGCAACTTCTAAGAAAGTGAGAAAAAACATCTAGGAGAAAGAAAAAGAAAGCAAGAAAGGAGGGAAGAAAGGAAGGAAGGAAGGAAGACTTCTAATGCCCCATCTAAGGGAGTGACAAATTTGACATCTTTCTGGCTAAAATAATTAGTTTTGTCATTAAGTCAAAAGGGAATGTAAAAATGTACAAGTATGTTGTTGCAGTTTTGTTTACCTCTACAGAAGTTTACCAAACTATGATGACTTCCCTTTCTGAAAACCCCAGAAATGTGAAAGGGTCCATTATCTGGAAGGCACAATGAACATTCAACTATACGTCTAGGCCTCAGCTAAGGTCAGTGTACATGACTCTACCCTCAGGAAGAAAAAAAAAAAAAAAAAAAAAGCATATATACAGCAGAATCAAGAAAACAGTAAAACGTGTCTTGTGTTTCATTCCCAAGAGACCTGGAACAACATCTCGTGGACAGATGAATGGAAATGTGAATGTTTTAGGAATGGTTTGCTGCATCAGGACCCTGTCGCAGTTGAAAGAACCCTGAACTCTGAGCAGTAGCAGAGAATGTTAAAGCACCCGCCCGTGAACTGAAGCTGAAGCACAGATCACTCAACAAGGCAATATATAGCAAAACATAAAAACAAGGCAGGACCTAAAACAGGCAGTTCATGTTCGAAAACCTACAAATATTGCTGAACTGAAGCAGTTCTTTGAAGAAGCGTAGACGATGCTCAAGAGGCCAAAATTACTCCATAGTAGTGAGAAACTCTCAAAATCATAAACATTTTTTACAATATTGCTGCTGTTAATGGGGGTGTAAATCACTAACTTACATACACGACAATGTGTTCACCCAAAAACTAGAAATGTTTTACACATTTTGCCTGTTTGTTTACTAGGGCTGTGCGATTAATTGATGATGAGATGATGATGATGATGATGAAGCCTTTATTTGTCACATACATTTTACATGTAGCAAAAGTGAAAAAAACATTTAGACTGTCCTTGAATTAGGGCAGTGTGAGATCAGGGGGGAAAAACCCTCTAGCAACCAAGCACATAAACACATAGATATAACATCGCAACAGGGGATGGGAACAGGGGATGTGGATCTAGTCCGATGAAGGTGGCAGCCATCTGGTCCTGCCACTAGAGAGCGCTGGTCACAGACCCGCCTACCTACACTGGTGAGTGAAAGCACACGAAGGCGTGGGATGCGGGGCTAGGTAGTGATTGTCTATCTGTAGCTGTGTATGTGTGTTTGTGCGTAAGCCTGTAGAGTCTCAACAGGCACAATTAAAATTTTATCGAAATCGCGATTTGAACATGCGTGATTCGCCTTATAGCACAATTACAGTGTAAGTCGCCTTACAGCACAATTTTCCTGCAGTATGCTATTTGAACCAATCAGAACGCAGCGTGCCTAAACAGAGCGCGAGAACAGGAGACTGAGCATAATGACAAATAGCCTGCATAAACAGGGATGATGAGTTCAGCACAGGAGGAAAAAAAGTCAACATCTGTGGTGTGGGATTACTTTGGATACAGGAGGGCTGATGTATCACAGAACCAGGTTATTTGTAAGACCTGTCAGTCACATATCACGTCTAAAAGCCTGTGGAAAGCGCTTTCTTTAGCATTTTCGACATGCTTTGCACTTGCGCTCCTTTGTTGTTGCTCGGCGACCATCAACCGTTTTCTCAGAGGATGACAAACTAACAAAACATTGCTGCAGCTCTGATACAAGTTTTACTTATAAAGAAAATAAAAAAGCACTGGGTGTTTGGGTGCTCTGTGTTTGTCTGAGGTAATTAGTTTACCAAAATCTGTACAGTATATTCAATACAAAGTATAAAGCTGATCGGTCAGTTCTTGTTATGTGACTCGCGGTGTGCATGCAGCATTCAGAAAAGCTGAGATGTTTTTAACTGAGTGCGCCTGGAATATGCCAGCTTGTCGCTCCCAATATGCCTCCATTGGAATAACGAATTTGTGCGTGAAAAAGAAGCGATAAGTGAATGACCTATTTCACGCCACCGTCACAAAGAGGTCTATGATCTATGCATGGCAAATAATAAATAAAAATCTGTGGACACATACAAAAGTACACGCAACTACTTCTGATATGTGGTCAAGCAGAACATTGGAGCCTTGAGTTTGATGGCGCACACGCGCACACGCCTCTTTATTTGTTTTGCATCTGTTCTAAAGACATTTTATTTCACCTTTACTAGGTGATTTTTATTTTTATTTTTTTTGCCTTGTCTGTTTTAAAGACATGGTACAGGTCTTTGATAAAGATCTAATTGTTTTTCTTTGGAAATAAGTTTCAGAATCCTACTGTAAAACGTCTGTGTGTGTCAAAATCTTGATTATCTTGATCGAAATTGCAATATTGTTTAAGAAAAACGTAATAGGTTTACTTTGGCCATATCACACAGCCCTATTGTTTACACAACAACGCTGTTTTTGGGAATGAAAATGTTCCAATGGTGCCACTAGCCATTTTTCCATCCAAAGATGCGAAATAAATTTATGTGCAAAACTGAAATATCGCATAAAACATTCGTGAGAAAAGCATTGTTTCCATCCAACAAGTCCAAAAGAACAAAATCGTCACTTCATGATAAACTTGCACCAATTATCAAAAGAAAAATGAAAGTTGCTGTGTTAGGAGAAGGCCTTTTTTCATATATAATAACACTCACTTGTGTCTTAGAACCCGTAGACATTTCATATCATAGTCATATCCTTTTAGAATCATAACCGCTCACACTTCCTGGAAGATTTGCGCCTTAATGTTTTCCATCAAGGATGGTTGTCACTTCTACCTCGTACATAACATTTAAAAATGTTCAGACCTCATCGTCCACCCAAGCATACACCCAAGTCACTTTCCACCATGTGTTATCACATGACCTGTTGAAGCAAAATCACATGACTTTTTTTGATTTCATGCAGGAATTTCTTATCGGATAAAACGCTTATCCTACTCAGTTGTGCGCATAATTGTTTTCAAAATGTATTTGCATCTCAGACATTCCATCCAGGGTTTTTTTTGTGCGATATTCCAAAATGCGCATAAAAAAATAGGTGAATGTAAATGCAGCTATAGTTGAGTCCGTGTAAACATTTGAACATGAAAGACTTTAAAAATGATGACATCATAGGTGTGCGTAGTAGGTGTTTAATGGATTGTAGATTAACTGACAGGGCAAACAAACATACACAATAATGGTAGAGTATGTGGTAGAGTGTGTTTGAATTTACTTTACATTACAACCAAAAAATGGAGATTAACAATGTTAACTAACATAGTGATTTTTAAACCCAAATAGAGCAGGTTGCCCAAATGAAGGCCAAATATATTCCCAAATCTGTGATTTCTAAAATGTTGCCTTTTTCCAATATCACTAACACAAGCCACCCACATAAAGACATCCACAAAAACAATTAAAATAACCAAGAGGCCAGCATAATACAGAAAAACTCACTGGCCAATCAGATCAAGACTGCAGCTGGAATTTGGTAATCAGAAGCTACTAGTAGTTCCTTCCCTGAGACCATCACCCAATCTGCCAGCAATTTTTATGCAGGACAATGAGTAAATTGGAGAAAAAAAATAGCAGGAACAGCAGTTCCTTTAAGCTGATAAAAATAAAATGGCAGCCTAGAGTCCTGATCTTAACCAGGATCAAAATCTTTGGAAAATCCTTGGCAACAAAGTTATTGTTAAAAAAATCTACTTGCCCGTGAACTGTGGAGGAGACTGAAGAAGAGACTAAGATCACAGCAGTGCAATGTGAGAGATGATAGTGATGTGCTGTGCACACAAATGTGTTGAAGTCATTATCAAGTCAAATCCATAGATTTAAGGTATAGTCACATTTCCTCAGTGAAATTCAGCAGGACAAATTCAGTCATTACAATAGGAATCTACACAATAAAGAGTTAACAGTTAGAGTAAAGATATGATCACAACAAAGATTCTTATGCTTAATTTACCGTTTACAGCATTTGCGGTGTTTCAGAAGCTTCTTGGACTGAAATTGACTTCATGTAGTACAAAAAAAAAAAAAAGTATAAAATGGCACCAGGTATTAAAGGGGTAATTCACCCAAAACTAAAAATTCTGTCATTATTTACTCAACCTGTCTTTTTTGTTGTTGAAATTATTTAAAAAAAACAAACAACAACAACAACAGAAAAAACTGGAAACCGGTAACCACTGACTATTTTTTCCTACTATGGGTGCCAATGGTTACCAGTTTATAACATTCTTCAAAACATCATCTTTTGAGTTAAACATAAAAAAAGAAAGAGAAGGTTTGGGACCATTTCAGGGTGAGTAAATAATGAGTAAAAGTTCATTGCTGGGGGAACTATCCCTTTAATACACAGGGTATAAACAATATGTACTAAAATGTAAATGTATGAATACCAATGTGCACCCTTTAGAAGTGGGGCTTTTGAAAAGGTATAACCCCAGTGGCAACTTTTGTACACTGAGTATTGCTGAAAACCAAGCATAGTTGCAGTAACCATCATCCTCAAGTGTGGTAAAAAAAATAAAAAATAAACATAAATAAATATCATGTTATCATAAACTAGACTACTGGACACCAGGGATGTGAGACAGTCCATAAAACAGATCCAAATGATAACAGCCTATGAAGGCCTATAAGGCAATATGAAAAAATAAAATCCAGATGAATGCTATAGTATAGTAAAATGCACAAACACTCGGTTAAGCAATAATAGAGTTTGAATTATCAGTTAACAGCAGTAGCGGTTAGCACTTATCACCACTACTATAAAAAAAACAACACTTTCTACAATGCAGATATTGTGCGAAGTCCATTTCTGCCATCTCGAAAAATGAAACGTTCTTATCTCCACGTTCAAATTAAAAACTCCAGTGGAGCTCCAACCCCTCCTCCATCAGAAAGCTCTAGAGGACTGATCCTGGAGACAGCGACATCTCCTCGCAGCCTCTGAGCTCTGCTGCCGTCTCATCCAGTTAAAAACATCCCCTTATCTGGAAGCCGGGAGAACTCCATGCGTCTGCTCAGACCAGAGAGGGTCCGGTTTGACACGTCTGAGGCGGCTGCAGCAGCATCTGACAGGGGCTGTATGCGGCAGACGCTGCACAGCTAATTAGAGAAGTGTTTATGAGAACGGCGAGGAAACGATCTCACTCTGGGAGATGGAACGCTGGGTCAGTTCTGACACACTCCATCAGCGCAGCACTGCTTGGACCGGGAGGAAAATGAGGAAGAGATGAGGGGAGAGAGAGAGAAAAAGAGAGCACATCTCGTTCCTGGGCTTGTTGCAGAGGAAATGCTAGTGATGACAGACATCCTGTGTTTGTAAGACAGTGATGAGGCCAATTAGGAGCTTCAGCTGTTCGAGGCTGGCTTCAAATTAAATATAGATGAATTAGGAGAACATGATTAAAGAAAATGACCGGTTATATTCTGGAGATGTACATACAAAAGGAATAACGAGATCGCTTTCCAGATCCAATCTTCTTATGCAAGACTGAGAGAAAGAGACTTGGATATGCAAAGTGTAAAAGTTTTAAATCGACGGCCTGTTTCTGTCACAGTGTGCGGAAGTTAGAGGTCAAGCCAAACAGAGATGGGTAAAGGGAATTTGCTTTTTAAAAATTATTATTATTTTTTAAAGATGCCATATAGTGAATTGATTCATTAAAGTTGCTGTATGTAAGTATTTGACT
Organism: Danio choprae; assembly: GCA_903798125.1. NCBI lineage: Eukaryota > Metazoa > Chordata > Actinopteri > Cypriniformes > Danionidae > Danio > Danio choprae. Next base: position 2,006,219 of record CAIGQW010055764.1, on the reverse strand, counting down.
CTTCTAAAGCATAAAAATACCAGAATATGTTTGCAGATATTGAAGAAACATGCCAAGTGAACATTCTTGTTTATCTGAAAAACAATGCTGAAGTCAGATATTTTGCTTTGAAAATGTGCGTTACGTGCCGGAATGCCAGTTTAGCCAATTATATTTCTGCACCCTGGGTTGCCTTGGTGGAAAACCGCATATTTGATTCATTCAGTCAGGAAGGCTCTCAAAGCATGCGTCCACAACTGAAATGCGACCTCCGGTGGACAGTAACAGCCTCCGAAATGAGACGCATATTCAGAGTTCCACATAATGTGTTTATTAATTAGCAACTAATATAATTATTACAAACGTAAACATTATGTGAGCAGGTTACATTGTAACCCCGAGTCCTAACAACACGCTACGTGAGGAGATTTGCAGTGATTTAGCCATTTGGCTGTTTGCACCAGACGAAACACGACAGAAATTTAAATACAGCCATTCAGAAGCACAGAATATACGTGCACTCATTGCACTCCAACAAAATGGTAAGGTTTATAATCTAATTAATACATATTAAACCTCTTTAACATTATTAAACATGAATCACTGATATGTGTTGGCTTGCAAGGAGTCACAGTTCTAAAGTTCAATTTCAAACGGTTTTATTTTGAAGATCTGCTGCTGCTTTCAGAAGTATGACAATATCAATCACTTTCATTCAGCAACATATTGTTCATGCCTCATCACAAACTGATGTATCGAATGAGAGTATGATGTAAAGACTGGTGGAAGAGTGTTGTTTTAATGGAATTTGATGCCTTTGTGAGATATACACTTATAAGAGCAAGAAAAAAAATCTGAATAGCAAGAATTATATAAATAAACCAGCAATTCTGATCCTTGAGAGAACAAAAGCCAGAAATGTGGGATAAAAAACAAATCACATCTTTCTACAGAAAATGTAGCATTATATTATTTGCTCATGTTAAACATAAGCCAAATACAGCTAATAGTGATCATATTGTACTTCATATCACTTCACAGCTCAGTCACAGCAGGATTTACAGTACATGATGCACAGGTTGACACTGACATGATACAGCAAAGGCCACGTTTACACTGCCAGTTAAATGTGACCCAATGCTGATTTTTTGCTCATATGTGACACAGATCGGATCTGCTCTATGACCGTGTAAACACAAAAAAAAAATACATGCATTCGGATATTCAGAGATTGGTTTCAGGCCTTCTTTATATGTGGAAATAAATCAGATATAAATTGTATATGTGACAATGTGCCCATCATGTAAAAAGGCAGATCAGATTTATTGAGGCATTCTGTTTTGTACGTCATTAAACTTGTGACAATGTGGTACTTCTTCGCCGTTTAATAATGTAAAAGGAAGAGCGTGTGTGGAGACGCCAACACGGTAAACAACAACAACAGAGGAAACATGGAGGAGGAAAGTGGTCAGTCGCCACAATTTGCTCCCACCAGACCCGAGATCTCTCTCGTATCCACAAATTCCTCTGAATAGTAGGGGACAGAATATATAAACCATAGGCAAGCTGCGATGATGGCCCTTTCTGTTTAACAGCATTTTTAGTGTACAAAAAGGCCTTAAAAATGTCTAAATGCAGCATCTAAAAACACCAAACCACAAAGGTACTCTAACTGAAGAATCAATAGTCAATAAAACAATCAAACCATTTATTAAAACCTGTTAACCAGGTATTTAATAATAATAATAATTCAAAAACTATTCAACTAATAAAGGCATTGGGAGCAGAGAGAGACTTGAAGGATGAAAGAATGAAACTCATCTATTTAAGTTTTCATGCCGTGTCTAGAGGCAGCTCTCATCATCCAGATGAAGGTGACCATCATATTTTCTCATCTAAAATCTATCATCGCTGAATTTCATGTACGCACTCTAATTTCCTATGGAGAACTTTAAACCAAACTTTCGGACAAACTTTCCTTTATTCATTGATGTTTGAAATCCTGTTATTTCTAAGAATTAATTTTGTTCTTCTCCTATCTATACCTGTGCTTCTATCCAACTATTTTTATGCGCATTTTGGAATATAATAAAAATTGCATGTGCATTTTTGCACACATTTTGAAACTGAGCATAAAAAAACCTATGCAAACAACTGAGTAAGACTTTATAACCGATCAGATGTGCATAAAATATGATGGAAACATTCATTCATTTTCCTTTGGCTTAGTCCCTTTATTCATCAGGGGTCGCCACAGTGGAATGAACCACCAACTTATCCAGCATATGTTTTACACAGTGGATGCCCTTCCAGTTGCATCCCAGTACTGGGAAACATCCATACACTCTCACATTCACACACACACACACACACACACACACACACACACACAGTACGGCCAGTTTAGTTTATTCAATTTACCTATAGCGCATATCTTTGGACTGTGGGGGAAACCGGAGCACCCGGAGGAAACCCATGCCAACATGGGGAGAACATGCAAACTCCAAACAGAAATGCAAACTGGCCCAGCCAGGACTTGAACCAGCGACCTTCTTGCTGTGAGGCGACAGTGCTAACCACTGAGCCACCGTGCCGCCACAATAGAAACACAATTTCTGAATACATTCCAGCACGCGCATCAAAATAGCCGTGAGCTTTCGTTTTAACAAATCATGTGATAGCAAAATTAGGTATGATGGAATGGGATTAATGGCATCTGAAATGTTGTTTTTTGGTCAGTTTAAAATCCATTTAGCCAAAGTCTGTCATCAGAGTGGTTCACTATTATTACCTCCAGAACTGTTTTAAGTGTCTGCACTCTGTGTTCAACGTATTCATTGCGTTTAGTAATCTATCATATTAAAAAAGGCTCACAATAGCTTCTCGTACCACAGCAATTTCCATTTTTCTTGTTAATATTTGGCGCCAGTTTATCAGGATGTGACAGTTCTATTCTCTTTGACTCATTGGATGGAAATAGTGTTTTATTTGCAAATGTTTATTTACTTTGGATGGAAACATGGCTATTGTACTATTAGATAAAATTTAGTTTATTGAATTAATTAATGGAGTAGTGAGACTCATACAGAAAGAGCAATAATACGTAAATTAAACAAAATCCATTTATTTAAAAAAATGTAAATGTATTTATATGTTTAAACTGTCTAAAAATAATATACGTGTGACTCTGACCCATATGCTTACTGCCATTGTAACAGTGTAACAAAGGCCAATTCACACCACACTGACAGACACCGACAAACATGACAATCATCAGATTACAGCACATCACGGGGTTCCCACTCGAGGCCAAATGTCAAATTAAATGACTTTTTCCCAGACTTTCACTGACTAAAAAGCAGAATCGCCATGACTTATAATGAACAGAAAAGCAGGCCTCTGTTGTGTGGAGCAATGAGCAGACAAAACCAGACATCCAGTATTTTAAATCCATCCATTTGAAGCTCTAATTACTTGCTCACAGATGTGTTTAGTACAAAACTAAGTTTAATACAAACTACAAATAATGATTCAAATGGAAAAAGCATATTTTGGAATAAGTACTAAAAAGCTGGACTGGAAGATAGATTATATTTAATTTCAAGGGCTTTGTCAATCATTTCAATTAGCCTATAACACTGATACAACTGATGAAAATATTACAATTACTTTTAAGTTCTTTGGCTAAGGTTTTTCAATTCTGTCAGCTACCACTGTTTCACCAAATGTTTCACAAAAATAAAGACTTTATTCATAACTAGCTAGCTAACATTATAGCTATGCATAACACTTTTAACCTGTGTAACCAGTGGGACATACTTGTTGCTGGTTAACAAAAGGGAAAATAACTAAAATATGATTTTTAAGCATTGCTGTACCCCACCTCTACCTCTTAACCCAACACTCACAGGAAACCTGTAGCAACATTTGAATGTCAGAAGACCCCATTAAGTAGGATTTTTAAGCATTTTGTATTACAAGGACATCAGACATGTCCTCATAAACCACTGTAATAACCCATGTCATTATACAAAAAAACTGTCCTTGTAAACCACCAAAACTTGTACACAAACACCTGCCAAAATTGTTGAAAGTCAAACATTAAATCATTATGGAGGATGAATCGGAGTTTGGTGGAACTCTGGACTACAGTCTTAACATTGATGAAAGTCACTGCTACACACACGCACGCACGCACATCAGGCATGTCCTCACTGAAATAACCATAACCTAACCCTATAAAAAAAAAAAAAAAAAAAAAAAAAAAAACCAGGAAAAAAAACTGTCCTTGTAAACCACCACATCCAGTACACGGATACACACACCTGACAAAATAGTCACACATTAAATCCTCCATAAAAAACATTTTGAAGGACGAATCTGAGTTTTGACGAACTTTTACAGTCTTAAAATAGAGTAAAATCACTACAACTCAAAAAAAGTTACCTAAACCAGTGGAACAACAAACCCACTGAAGTTTGCTCCGTCTCATACCGTACGTCTTCTCCACCAACAATTTATGAAACATATATGATATTGATCTAGTCCATGCGTTTCCATATCCCCCTCTCCCCGATGATCTCTTTCTCTCTTTCTAATTCATATGTGGAATGATTTATAGAGTGTTTTATGCTGTGTTTGTACTTAGATATGGAGCACAAGAGGAACATCTCCCTGTTTTTTTTCTTTTCTTTCCTTTGTGCTTTAGTCTTTGTTTACCGTTCTGTGTATATTTGGCTCTCTCTGCTATAAAGCAACAGAAGCATTTCAGCCAATCTATAATGCGTGTGTGCGTGCTGTATTCTGGAAGGTTTTTTTTTTTCATTGTGTAGAGTGTTTACCTGGAGTTACAGCAGAGCAGAAGCATCTCTCTATTGTTCATAAGGACCTGCAGAAGAACAAGGAAGGCCTTGGCGCGGATGACTGAAGACGGACTCTCCAGAGAGCGGATTATCTTCATAACAAAGTCCTGTGAAAAAAAAAAAAAAAAGGCATTCAGCGCGGTCTTGTTAGCGCACAGGCGTCACTTAAACAGTCCGGGAGGTCTCTGGACATTTAGTGTGGCATAAGCCCCGATTGTCTGACAGTAATTTGACAGGTGCTATCACTTACACACACAAAAAATGCACTTGATATAAAGCGGAGGCTAATAAGCTAATGAGTTCCACAGCATTTAGTGGGCAGCGAATCAGAAGGAATTGATTAACTTTCGCTATCAGCATAATTGGGAGGGGGGAAACTGTCAAAAAAGCAAAACAATCCGAAACATTAGGATTAACTACAGCACGAGGAGGAGAGTTAATTAATTTCAAACGCACCTACTGTACTCTCTCGGCATGGATCGTAATTACATCAACAGTATTCCAAGCTGCACTCTGAGATTGCGGCACTTCCTTAGCCAATTAGCCTAGTCGCTTGGCGCTTCATTGAAATTGAAATTCAATGCTAGACAATGTATGAATAAACACGCCGCGCGTTCTGGACTTCTGTTCGTCAGGGGAATTAAGCCGAGGAATCCACAGCAGTTTATAATTGGTCCGGAGGTGATCCGGTAAGTTTTAGGCACTCAAAAGATGTTTTTTTTTTCTCCTAATATTCAGAGTCAAATTGGAAATTTGCATGCAAATGAATACAGGTCAAAGAAAATTAGCATTGTTAATCTGAGAGGGCCTTGAAGGCAGTATACAGTGGCATTTAAATCAATTTATACAGCCCATTTTCCAATTGATTGCAGCTTCAGATAAAGAGCCAAACAGAGCCGTACGATGTCTGGCCTGAATTGCTTCACAGGCTGCTGGGTAAATCTAGACGAAACTGAAGTTTCTCAAGAGGACTAAGATTTTATTTATTTATTTTTTCTAAAGTTTGGGGTCAGTATTGTTATTTTTTATTATTTGCTTTGCTCAACAAAGATTCATTAAAATGATTTTTAAAAATGCATCACATTTCGAAAGTTTTCAATTTTAAAATTTACATTTTTAGATGTATAGAAAATGTCAAGAGTTCACACTTGTGATTGATGATTGATAATAAAGCTTGTTTGGCATGCTGTCCCGGGAGAGGGCCAGAGCTCAGAAGATCCTCGAGCCCGGGGCTCCCTCCCACTTCATCAGTCTGAGCTCAGGTAGGTCTCGAGAGCCCCCTGAATTCGTTTGTTCGGGCTATTCCTTGATTATTAGGGCGATTATTGCCACAGCGGAATGAACCGTCAACTATACCAGAATGGGTTTATGCGGTGAATGTCCAGTTCTAAAACACTCATATACTGTGCCAATTTAGTTTATTTAATTTACATATACTGCATGTCTTTGAACTGAGGAAACTGGAGTACCCAGGTGATACCCACATAAGAGAACAAGTAAACTCTACACAGAAACGCCAACTGGCCCAGCCAGGACTCGAACCAGTGACCTTCTTGCTGTGAGGCAACAGTGCTAACCGCTGAGCCACCGTGCCGCCCTATCCGGGATTATTCTAGGAAAGAGGGGGAGGAGTAGGGGTGGATGGTGGGATTCTTTAAGATGAAGATGACTAAGGTAAGAAAATCTGGGTATTTATGTACGTTTGGATTCGTTTGATTGGTAAATCATATGATAGCTAATGTGGGACCAGCCATGGTCAATCATAAGCACATGATCCTATCAAAATTTGTTCATAAATAAACTTCACTTCAATTTTCTATTGGTGAAAAAAAAATAAAAAAAGTCCCCACAAAATCATAAAAGCTGCCGCTTTCAACAATTACAATAAGACATGATTTCTTCTTTAGCATCACATTCCCATATTTATTGAGAATTATGAGACAATAAAGCCTGGAGTGATAGCAATTCAAAATAACTGATGCATATATATTCTTTTGAATGTAAATTTAGACATTTTTACTTTAAGTTAAAGCAAA
>CAIGQW010055764.1:1985193-1996064 GCA_903798125.1 Danio choprae | reverse complement strand
TTAAACATGTAATTGTAAAGTTTAAGGAAAAAAATAAATGCATTAGCTATTCAATAATAAAATTCAACAATAAAAAATATTTTCAAAATTGTTATAAAATAATATTATTATACAAATGAAATATTTATATAATTAATATTTTATTTATATTTAATTTTATATTTTATTTATATTAAGTTTAATTGAATCTTTAATTATTTAATTTAATTGTATATTTTATTTATATTTAATTTAATTGTATATTTAATTTGTTAGTTTAATTTTATATTTTATTTATATTTAAATGTAATTTAATTGCATATTTAATTGTATATTTAATTATTTAATTACATTTTTGAGGTCACATTTTATTTTGAAGTAATCTTTTAAATGTGTGTGTGCTTTTATGTACTGTACATACCCGGTCTTGTACCAGTCTGTGGGAATGTCCTCCTGATGCCAACATTGCGGCAAACATTGTGAGCATGTGTTGCTGGACACGGCTGATGCCTGACACCAGGCAGCTGAGGATGCTGGGTAATCCCACCTTGTCAATCACACTCTGAAAGGCACCCGCAGACTGCCGCGTTATTTTACATAGAGCCTGGAAAAAGGAAAAAAAAATGGACCTTTAATGCTGATGCTTTTTGTTATTATTATTTAATAATTAATTAATAAATAATAATAATAATAATAATAATAATAATAATAATAATAATCTTAAGGTGTTTATTGTAATTGTTGCACATACATTTCTATTTTAAAAATCTGATTAAATTATATATATATATATATATATCTTGATATTTGCATTCTATGTTTTTTTTTTTTTTTTTCATTTTTAAAACTATATATTTAAAGCTATATATTAAAACGTGCATACAAATTTCGAACAATTACAAATACCTGGCTGAGCATAGCAACAAAGATTCAGGATATGAAACCTTTAGGTTTTCTAGCAACATAATCTTATTTCAAAGCAAAAAACAAGATTATTTAGCTTGTTTTAAAGGAAACCTCACTTTAATTTGACGTATTATTTCTGAAAACAAGACAATATTTTTTGTGCTTGTTTAGAAAATGCATTTGATTTAAGAATCGTTTGATACTTGGACTAGAAACAAGACATAAAGCATATTTTGCAGTGTGGTTAAAGCAACAGGTGCCTCAGGTTCATTTATTTAATGCTGCAGACGCCTGCATTTATTCTGAAGGACTCCGGGTAGATTTCTTTGATGCTGGCAATGCGATTGCTGAAATATGATTGGTTAAAGCTCTAACATTAATAGGCACGACAGGAAGCAGTGCAACCAAGTGAAAAGCTATGAAATTAAGAGAACAGACTAGATAATTGAATCAAAATTCATGGAAAAATATAATAAATAAATCAGTGATTCTGATGTTTGGTCTCTGTTTGGGCCAGTATAAGTATATGCTGCTAAGTATATCTGTATGTAATAACCTGTGTTTTCATACAGTTGAAGTCAAAATTATTCGTCTGTGAATTTTTTTTTTTTATGTTTTTTTTTTTAAATGACATTTAACAGAGCAAGACATTTTTATCTAAAATAAAAGCAGTTTTAAGGTCAATATTATTAGCCCAATTAAACAATACTTATTTTTTTCTCCCGATTGTCTACATAACAAGCCACTGTACCCTAACTTGCCTTATTAACCTAATTACCCTAGTTAAGCATCTAAAATGCATGTCACAACCATGACGAAGCTTTTTCCTCATAAATGTCAAATAAAATATAATCAATCATTTTTGTTCTACAGTGAGCCGACTCTTATCCTTTTGATTAGCATTACTTCTTTTGGTTGTGCAGTTTAATTCACAGAAATTCTAGAAAGCGTGCTGTATACTTAAAACCCGCACACTTTTTTGGTCACATCCATAACGCATGTTTATTTTCCTAATTTTAAATCTAAAAAAAATTATATATTTATGATCCTTTAACTCTGCCGTTATTTGTTTTAGAAAATATAAACTGATGCATCAATATACTGTTAACATATACATTCTCTGTGTTTTTATGCATATGTAACATCCATAACGCTGGATTTGCTCATTCGCAGTTTTGGGATGTTTGGAAAGAATATCCCTTGGTCTTTACAATCCATCATCATGACTTTTAAAAGCTCAAAAAGAATACAAAGACAAAAAACTTACAGATGCTTAATGTAAACAAAGCATCTTTTTGTTAGAATTTTGTGTATGGCAGATACAGTATAATGTCTAATGTTTATGTATGTAATGTAATGTGATGTAATATAATGCATAAGGCAAATAGTCTAAAGGAAAAGTGTAAAACGGAATGGAAACTGGACTGATGCATTTGAGCGTTGCGTATATGTTGAAATGATGTGAATGTAGTGTGTTTAATACTCACAGATATAGCGCTGACCCTGAGAGCATCCACCGTGGAGTGTGTGAACAGATACCAGAGAGCGGGTCCCACCTCTGCAGTGATGAATCCCTGAGCGGATTGAGACTCTCGGCTGCACACGTTTTCTATGGTTTTGGCAGCCATGTGGTTCACCACCAACTCCTCCTGAACAAACACCAATCCCCCATAATTCATTCAAATACAGCTATGGCTTAAAACAACATCTCAGTATCACACCAGCCACCCGCTGAGCCTAAAATGACTGAATAATTACATTTCACATATTCAAATCATATACATACATGCACAATGCACTTTTTCTCTTCTTTATTTTATTGTAACCAAATGCTGTGTATTAAAACATCAATAGAATCGCCCCTCTAACTCTCTGAATATATATCTACATACATACAGGGGTAAGACATTAAAACTGAAACATTGTCCAATTTAGTGTTGGAGGTTTCATGGTTAAATTTGACCAGGCTGGTGGCCAATCTTCATTGATTGCACATTCCACCAATAAGAGCAGAGTGTGAAGGTTTTGCTTAAAACATTGCAGTGCACACAACATTATGGGTGACATAGCAGAGCATCTGTGACCAAGACAGCAAGTCTTTGTGATGAAAAAGACTTCGGTATCCAGGGTAAATCTTACGCTGTGGACAACGTGAATCATGTATTGTTCTCTGATGAGTCCACCTTCACTGTCTTTCCTACATCCTGGGGAGTTACGGTGTGGAGAAGCTCCAAAAAAGCATAGGCAAGCCCAGAGTGAAGCATGAGGTGGATCAGTGATGGTTTGGGCGGCAATATCATGGCATTCCCTAGGCCCAAAACTTGTGCTAGATGGGTGCGTCATTGCCAAAGACATCCGAATACCGCACTACTCAATGAACCATTCGGTACAGCAATATAAAATGGAACCTTTGGTAAGTTTTTTTCGGTTTTGCATTAAAATTGTAAAAAATGTGTTTGCATTTCCCCCATTCCTTTAATTACTCTCTGAACTGGCTCTGTGCATGTTAGAATGTATGTCCATGTGCTGAAGCACAGCTCACTGTGAGTAAATGTCCTATTAGTGCGCACTAAAGATGTGTTCATGTGAAAATGAAAGTTACATAAAATATAAAGAGCTAATCAGATTCAGAATTGGAACTTATACAATTCAAATGATACTCAACACAATAAATCTGGAACGTCAAGAGAGTGAGTAAATAATGATAAATATTTCATTTTTGTTCACTTTTCATTTTTAGGTGAATGAACACTTTCACAATGAGGTCAGACTAGTTAATGTTTTTAAGCCTTTAAATTAAACTTTAAGCTGAAAAGTAGTATGTGTGAAAATACTGTCATCATGGCGAAGTCAAAAGAAATTAGTTATTAAAACTATTTTCTTTAAAAATATGTTTTTATCATTATTCAAATGTTTATTGTTATTATTACTAAAATGATCCAAGTTAAACAGCACTTGGGCAATATTTTAAAAAGTATTACAGTTTCACAGGAGGGCTAATCACTTTGCCTTCAACGGTAAATAAAAAGGAACAGAGTAACACTGAACTAAACTAGAAATTTGCTCAAAATTGTAACACTTTAAAATAAGGGTCGATTAGTTAAATGTTAATAAATGTATTTAATACCTTCAACTAAAAACTAACAATACTTGTACAACTGTAGATAATGCCATGGCCAACATTTACTAATGCATTATTTACTGCCAAAGCTGTGCTTCTTAATGCTCCTATATTTTTATTAAGTAAAATGTAAAAAAAAGATGAACAAATATTGTAATAAACATTGTTTTTCATTTGTTCATCTTAGTAAACACATCAACTAACATTAACTATTGAAACTTTGATCTATGTTATTATTATGTTTTATTATGTATTGTCTATGTATTTATTTATTTATTTATGCATATTTACTTTGATTTTATTTATTATTTTTTTATTATCTTTGTAGTGCTTTGGGTTGTGAGAAAAGCACATCCTAAATAAAATATATAATAATAATAATAATAATAATAATAATAATAATAATAATAATAATAATAACAACAATAATAATAAGAAGAATTATTGCTATTATTTTTATTATTATTATTATCTGTATCTTATTTTAAAATGTTACCTTTGTGGTTAGTCTGTAGTCAACTAATCACAACAATCAAAGTAACGCGTTACTGTTTTCAATTCCATTTTTGGGGAATGCAGTAATGTAACGAATTACATTTTAAATTTGGGTAATTTGATTACAGTTACTAAAGTCAATGCAATCGCTTTATCTACACTACAAATATAATATTTAGAAGAAAGAAATGCTTCTTTTAAATCACGTTTTCCACTGCAACGTCAGATAATAAGCATGCGCTTTTAAATTCCTGGAGAACACAAGCTGAAATGGTTTGTGTCGAGAGCGGCTGCTTCTTCAAGTAAAAATACAGACATTACTTTATTTCATTGAGCATAAAAACAAAAATATTGCTGTGAAATGCAGTCTATGTCCAGTCTCTAAAGAACTTTCGACTGCTTTTAACTCGACCAGCAACTTGTTCAGCACTAGAACAGAAAGCCTTCTACAACAATACTCGTCGTCAAGGAGGACACCGGCAGACAAAAACACAGCGGCCCTAAACAAGATCAGGAGTGAAGGTATCTTCTGAATGTGAAAAGAAGCGTATGGGGCCGCTTGAAAGCCGTGAGTCACGTGACAAGAACTGACCAATTAGCTTCATACTTTGTATGGAATATACACATTTCGGTAGACTAATTACTTCACACAAACACAGAACACACAAACACTGCAGTGCTTTTTCGTATTATGGATGTAAATGGTTACAGGTATTCAGTTTTCTTCTAAATGTCTTCTTTTGTGTTAAAAAAAAAAAAAAAAAGACAAACAGGTTTGGAACAAGTGAATGATGATAGAATTAAGTTTTTTTTTCTCTTTAAGTCTTTTGAATATGTCAAGCTGCTGAGATCAACCCATCGTAATGTTTTTCAGTGAATATTAAATTACTGAAAGAGCTGCAGTTTATTTTGTATTTTTATAGGTATATTTTATGTTTTAAAAGTAACTTCAAAGTAAAGTAATTAGTAATTGATTACTTTTAACATTTAGTAATTAGTAATGTAATCAGATTACAATTTCCAGTAGTAGTCAGTAATCTGTAATGTATTAAATTTGTTGGGTAACTTGGTCATCACGATCTTAATTTCCAACCATTTACCTATCTCTATTCTATTACTTAATACCCACAAATCCAGAAACCCTAAATTAAGTCCTCACACTGTTTCACGCAGACTGTAAAAGCAAGCAAAAAAAAAAAACATGTCAGTTTTAGCGAATCTAAAGGACTGGCTGTTGCATTAAGCATTACACTCAAAGACATACATTCATAAATCCATTTGTAAGTGGGACACACAGACCTTTAGAAAATTTCACGCAATTACATCATGACCTAATGGTCCCTCGACGCCCCTCCAGAACTCGAGAAAAATAATTTCCTTAAATTTCACACCACAGCGAATCTCGCTCGGCGATAACGAAGGGCAATGAGCGGAGATTTCGCCGGCTTGTGTTTTTTTATGTATCTGGACCCCCTGTCCTTGAGCGCGTCTCTCTCTGCGAGCGTATCTGCCTGGAAATTAAACATTTAACAGTGTTCAACAAACGCCAGAGTCGGAGTGAGGAAAATAGCAAATGGAGAGGTTGGGCATATCTTAGAGGCGCAGTTACACTGTGCACTGCTGCTATGCAATATGGATGCCTTCACTGTAATGCAGTTCCTAGACCCCGTCTCAAAGCTGAAAGAAAGTTCATGGAAGAGGTGCATTAATACACATACTGTATCTTGGAGGCAAGAAAAAAAAAAAAAGTAGAAAGAAGTGTGAAGTGGAATATTCTGACGCAATACAAATAACATAGCAGCTCCTCCAGAGTCCATGGCCCCTATCGTGAGGCTTTGTGTGCTGGAGTCTGGTGGTCCAGCTTTAGGTAATGAACTAGAGCTGGCACTCGCTGGAACTGCATTGGGCAAATGACTGACAGCTGCTACAGGGCGCAAGAGGTGGGGGATTGGGGGGGGGGGTTCTTTTTCTTGTAGCACAAGCCTCTATGCCAAAAGGCATAGAGAATAAAACTAAAATCCACCAGCCTGCAGGTTTTCTCAAAATGAAATTCAAATTCCACAGGACAAATACACTTGCTTGTAAGAGAGTTTGTGCTGTGTGGAATATACACTGTCAGTAGTAGTAGTAATCATTGTAGTAGTTGCAGTAGTTGTAGTAGCAGTAGTTGTTGTTGTAGTTGCAGTAGTAGTAGCTGTAGTAGTAGCAGCAGTAGTTGTAGTAGCAGCAGCAGTAGTTGTAGTAGCAGTAGTAGTAGCAGTAGTTGTAGTAGCAGTAGTAGTGGTTGTAGTAGCAGTAGTAGTGGTAGTGGTTGTAGTAGCAGTAGTAGTGGTGGTTGTAGTAGTAGAAGAAGTAGTAGTAGTAGTAGTAACAGTTGTTGTAGCAGCAGCAGTAGTAGTAATAGTAGTAGTAGTTGTAGTTTATTAGTAGTAGTCATCATTACTATTATTGTTATCATTCCCCACCACTGACGTTTACTTACACTTATACATATACTTTGATCTGTCCACCCAGTTACCTTTACATGCACACACACACCTGGCTGTACCTGACAGTTTATGTTTTTGCTGTTTTTATTTGATTCCATGTCATTTGTGTACCTTTTTTTCCAATCTAAAAAAAATACATAGTCTATTTCCACTGAGTAAGACGCTTTAGGGATCAGCTTGGCTGTGGTCGAGGGGAGGGTGTTTTGTAAACTAGACAGACTAGAAATTATCTAAAACTAACAGATCAGAGAACGTTCTCTATGCATACATGTACTTGTGCTCTCTTGACGCGACCATGACAAGTGCCGTATACAATGCATTAAGATAACAGATAATATATACGGTTTGTATTAGGGGTGTCAATGAATTGTTTCTTCAATGCAACGTGATGGAGACGTGGACGATTCGGTATCCATCATGACCAACAAGTGCATTCAGATTTAAAAATGTTTTTAAAAAAAGTACTCTTCTTTCAGTAAATACAGTTGAAGTCAAAATTATTCGTCCTCCTCTGAATTTATTTTTTATTTTTTCAAATATATCACAAATAATGTTTAACAGAGCAAAAAACGTTTTCACAGTATTTCCTATAATACTTTTTTCTTCTGGAGAAAGTCTTATTTTTTTTATTTCGGCTAGAATAAAAGCAGTTTTTAATTTATTTATTTTTAACCATTTTAAGATCAATATTATTAGCCCCATTTAGAATTTTTTTAGATCGTCTACAGCAGTGGTCCTCAGCTTTTTTATCACCGCGGACTGGTCAATGCTTTAATGACAATTTTACCGCGGACCAGGGGGGTGGGGTGGTGGTTCGTAGGTTGCTAGACGACCATCAACCATTTTCTCAGAAAATGACAAGCTGACAAAACATTGCTGTCACTCTGATACAAGTTTCGCAGCATTCATTTAACTGTGTGCATATGAAAGGTGTGGGCACTTCAAGCCGATTGCGTGCACAAGCCCCACACTTCCATTGGAAATAATGAACTTGCACGAATATGCGATATGCGAATGGCCCCTAAAAGGCTGCCTTCATTTGCGATCTCCATCAGTTGATCTACTTGCACAGATATGGTCGATTCACCTGATTTGTTGACAAATGGGTTGCGGATCCATTCCTTGGCAGTCCGCGGGTCCTTTACTGGGTCTTTTCCCCTTAGCAAAGAAACTCCAAAGACGCCTGTTTCTAACTCATGTTGCTGCTTGTGGGTTAAATCTGAGACAGAGATGTAAGTCAGAGAATACGCTCATTTTTCAAAATAAAAGATCGTTCAGACTAAGATAATACATAAAACTGGTACCGGTCCGCGGCCCGGTGGTTGAGGACCACAGGTCTACAGAACAAACCATCGTTATACAATGACTTGCCTAATTACCCTAAAATGCCTAGTTAACCCAATTAACCTAGTTAAGCCTTTAAATGTCACTTTAAGCTGAATACTAGTATCTAGTCAAATATTGTGTACTGTCATTATGACAAAGATAAAAGAAATCAGTTATTAGAAATGAGAAAACTATTATGTTTAGAAACGTGTCGAAAAAAATCTTCTTTCCGTTAAACAGAAATTGTGGGATAAAATATACAGGGGGGCAAATAATTCTGACTTCAACAATATATTTACATACATGCTAGACTTCAAAATTAGCCCCCTGTCAGTCAGACAGCAGTCAGGTAATGAGTGAGTACTACTACATTATTACAGATAGTCATCTCTTATTTATTTGACATATTTACCAGTACTTCTGACTTCTCTAGACATCAGACAAATGACTTGTCGCTGGCAAACCTGTCATGTCGCCTGCGGTTAGGACACGCCGTGCATTAATTCCGATCCCCTGCCCAAACCGTGCCGCTCATCGGTGAAATGTGCTCTGCCTGACTAACCTGATTTGATGCACACAGGACTTATTCCGGTATATGTTTATATATAAACTTGCAGCTGCCTCCCAAACCCACACAATGTCAGACTTACAGGGGCTACGAGGTGAGGACAGCTTCTCACCAGAGATCTGTCCTCCAATCTCTGCCTCATTCTCTCTCACACCTCTGCTGAGCTTCCCAGCTCGATTCTTGCCTCGGGCCATGCTCAAGCCAAACTTTACTGAATTTATGTATTTCTCCCAAATTCTCCCTCGCAACATCAGCAGTCAGTAACTCGATACGGTAACAGGAGGTCAAACCTAAACTAGTCCACGTTCGTGGAAAAAGTCGATGCACGCCGAAACAAAAAACTGGAGATGGAGTGCTAAAAAGTTTACCACCTTCCAAGTCAGAGGACTTACGTAATTCCTTGAAAACACATTCTAGTGGGCTAAATGTAGGAGAGTTTAGACTCTTCTAAAATATTATTAATGTTAATATTTTTTTACTACTACTTCTTCTTCTTCAAAAAAAAAAAGAAGAAACCAGGAGTGTTGATTAAATGTCACAACATCAGTTGATCTTTGACAAAAGATGACATACCAGGTGACATTTTACACTAGTGCGTTTTTGTTTTATGCCTATCATGGCCCTTTTTGTGTTGTAAAATAAGTCTCTGATGTCTATAGAGTGTGTATGTGAAGTTTCAGCACAAAATACCACACAAATATTGTTTTATAACTCTTTGAAACTGCCCCTTTTAGGCTTTGACCCTAATTGTGGCACTTTGGTGACTGCCGCTTTAAAGTCAAATGTGTGCTCTTCTCAAAAGAGGGCAGAGCTTTAAATGCCTGTGTGTCAGCATGGTGGCAGATTCAATAACAATTCTATGATAATAACGGGAAAGATGATCACTAAAGGGCGGGTTTTCCTACTCTGATGACATGTACAAAGGGAGAATGACAACCAAGGTGTTTCTGCAGACTGTTTTTATTAAGTGTGATTATAAAAAATAAAATGTATAAATTTTACCAATAGAAGCTGGTTATATTCACAGACTGTTGCCACATAACTGTGTTTAAACCCCTTATAAAAGTGATTTTTGCATAATAGGTCCCCTTTAAATGACATCAAGTCAAAAGTTTCAAATGTAGACTTAGTGTCTTCTTCAAATAATATACAGAAAGTGTGAGCAATAATAATTTTGATGATTGCCACCGTAAGCAGGACTAATTATTGCCATCTCAGCACTGAGTGTCACTGGCATTTTGCGACCATCTGGGAAACCGTTAAAGGAGAACATTTATGCTAAATTATGCTGATTGAGCTAATAAAAAAAGAGAGAGAGAGAACATTTTTGGTAATTGAGTACAGGTGTTTTCTACAGCTAAATACACTCATTCAAGCGTACTCTGGATTTGTGGGTGCATGTTTGTGAGAGATGGAGATTACGTAAAGCATACAGAGGTCATCCCTGTGTGGCTCTATAACAGCGTGAGTGTGTGTTTGAAGGAGCTGCACACCTGGTCCTGAATAAAGGACTATGTAAATTGCCTGAGCCAGGCAGGCCTTTCATTAGTGTGATCTCACTGTTTGAGCTCTTTCTCTCTCTCGCAGCATCAATCCATTCAGTCCCAAGCATAAACATTCTTTTATTCTGGCTGATGTGGTCTCTACTAATCAAAAACAAGAGCTGGTCAAGACACATAAGATAGAAGACATGAAACACGTATGCATTTTAAAATATGACGACACTTATTACTTATTATTATTATTTTAATAAAAGGTTAATAAATAAATAAATAAATAAATAAATAAATAAATAAATAAAACAAAAGATAAAAGCCAATATTTCAATTTTCGATTTAAATTTTAAGTCTTCATTGAAAAATGTTTAGATAAAAAAAATAATAATAATGTGGAACTCAAGAATTTAAAGAATAATTTTTTTGGTGCATTTATTATTATTGTTATTATTATTATTATTATTATTATTATTATTATTATTATTATTATT
>CAIGQW010055764.1:1953959-1966086 GCA_903798125.1 Danio choprae | reverse complement strand
TAAACATAAATAAAAATAATGGAAAGAAGATTTTAAACATAATAGTTTTAATAACTAGGTTAATTAGGCAAGTTAAACTAATTAGGCAAATCATTGCATAACGATGGTTTGATCTAGACAATCAAAACAAATATTGCTTAAGGGGGCTAATAATACTGACCTTAAAATTGTTTTTAAAAAATTAAAAACTTTTATTCTAGCCAAAATAAAACAAATAAGACTTTCTCCAGAACAAAAAATATTATAGGAAATACTGTGAAAAATTTCCTGCTCTGTTAAACATCATTTGGGAAATATTTGAAAAAGAGAAAAGAAAAAAAAAAGAAAAAAATCAGTGGAGGGCGAATAATTTCAACTTTAACTGTATATGTACAGTTATGGAAGAACTTGGCAATGAGTAAAAATTATGGCAGGAATGTCATAATTGGACGAATTAGTCAATATAAGATAAAGATTCTAATATGTTACACTGTTTCATTTGGAAACATTGCATGCAATAAACTCATTCCCATGAGTGAGTACCTCAGGGCATTTCATTCTTACAGAGAACTTTTCTAACTTTTTTTCAGGGCCATTAAAATTGATTGTCAAGGGAAACAAGCAGGAAAAAGGGGAAAACTCCACCCCCTTGTGGCTGATATAATACAACTGGAGCTAACAATGGCCTCTCTCTCTCTCTCTCTCTCTCTCTCTCTCTCTCTCTCTCTCTCTCTCTCTCTCTCATGTACACTGGAGGAGCTTCTAAATGAAACATGAGATATTCAATTCTATCTTCTCATACTTATAGAAACAAAAACTCCCTGAAAGTATCAGATATGGACACATAAGCCAAGCATTAGGTAATACAATAAATGTACAGTGCATAATAACTCTAATCAACCACCATAGACACTGAGGGGGAGATTGCATAAACACTACCAAAATACCAATTGTTTTTTTACATTTTAAAATACACTGGAAAAAATGATTAATTGGTTTTACTTTTTTTTTTTAAGGTGAGTGGGTGCTAACAATTTATATGGGCTGAATTCAAACAAATGAAATGTAGTAATGTTCAACTAAATTTTTTTTATTTAAATTCAGGCCATATAAATTGTTAGCAACCACTTACCTTAATAAAAATGTTATAAAATGCAGCGTGGTAAGAATTTATGTTATTTTAAAAAGTATATACAGCAATATTAAAATGCGTTTTGGAATATATTTTAAAACGCAAATTACTCCTGTGTTGGCAAAGCTGAATTTCCAGCATAATTAGAGTTGGGTGATCATTCATTTTCCTTCGGGTTAGTCTCTGATTTATCAGGGGTCGCCACAGCGGAATGAACCGCCAACTATTCCAGCATATGTTTTACACAGCGGATGCCCTTCTGGCCGCAACCCAGTACTGGGAAACACTTATACACTCTCGCATTCACACACGCACTCATACACGGCCAATTTAGTTAATTCAATTCCCCTGTACCGCATGTCTTTGGATTGTGGGGGAAACCGGAGCACCCGGAGGAAACCCACGCAAACACGGGGAGAACATGCAAAAATGCCAACTTGCCCAGCCGTGACTCGAACCAGCGACTGTCTTGCTGTGAGGCGACAGTGCTAACCACTGAGCCACCGTGCCGCAGTCAGGTGATTATTGAGAAATTAATCTAATATGTTGATCAAGAATTATAATTATTAATGTTGAAAACGGTTCCACGTGTTTCTATGCATGTATGCACGCAAATATGTATTTTTAAGTTTTACTGATGAACAGAAAGTTGAAAGCACGCCATTTAGCTAAAACGGAAAGCTTGGGGTCAATAATAAAGCTAACAGTAAGGACAATTATAGTTAAACATGAGTAATGATGTTGAAAATACAGCTTTGAATGGTCAAAAAAAAAACAAAAAAAACATACCCTTCAAAAGCTACTAAAATCAGACAGTGTTAAAAAAAATCATACCCTTCTAAAATTGTCAATGAATATTAAATCTGTTTATATGTCTCTTCAGAAGACCTGGATTAAAAAATAATAATAATAATTAATTTAGATTTATTTTATTTTTATATTTTATTTACAGTGCTCAACATATACGCTTATTAAAATGATCTTTTATGTTCCAACAATTGTCAAATTTGGTGATGAAATGGCAGAATTGAAATTTGGGGTCAACTTAAAACGTAAAATAATAGTTCTAAGAAAATAATGTCTGTTTGCAGATCACACTTGGTTTTTATGACTCATTTAAAACTGACAGTAAATTTCTTTAAAAATGCGAAACAACAATTATACATTATACTTACCGGCCACTTTATTAGGTACACCTGTTTAACTGCTTGTTAATGCAAATTTCTAATCAGCCAATCACATGGCAGCAACTCAATGTCTTTAGGCATGTAGACATGATCAAGACAATCTGCTGCAGTTCACACTGAAAGGTGATGGTGGTGGTGTAATGGTGTGGGGGATATTTTTATGGCACACTTTGGGCCCATTAGTACCAATTGAGCATCGTGTCAACGCCACAGCCTACCGGAGTATTGTTGCTGACCATGTCCATCCCTTTATGACCACAGTGTACCCATCTTCTGATGTCTACTTTCAGCAGGATGTCATAAATGCATGACATAAAATTTGCGCTTTATGTCAAAGCGCGAATCATCTTAGACTGGTTTATTAAACATGACAATGAGTTCACTGTACTCAAATGGCCTCCACAGTCACCAGATCTCAATCCAATAGAGCACCTTTGGGATGTGGTGGAACGGGAGATTGGCATCATTCATGTGCAGGATTAAGGCAGTTCTAAAGGCAAAAGGGGATCCAGCCCGGTACTAGTAAGGTGTACCTAATAAAGTGTCCAGTGTGTATTTCTGTTTTACTGAAAAGAACAACTAACTAGTCCATGTGTGTGTATGCTGTAGTGACTTACACTCTCTAACATCAGCCCTATTCATTATGTCGCACAGAGCACAGCCTCAGTTTTCCACCTGGACTGCTATTGACATTCATAGCGTCAGCAGCACACCTATTGCTCACATTATGCTAGAACTGAGGAGTAGAGAAAAGTCATTAGATAAAGCCAATCAAGGCCACCGCATCGCTCCACCTCCCCCCGCACTCAGAGCTAACATGATCAATAAAAGCTGTGTGTGCTGTTGTACTGCGTGACCCTGAAAAACACAACCGTACAGGAGATACACACGTATATAAGCCCAACAAAGCATGTTATCAGCTAACCCGCGGTCCCTTACAGCGATCAATGCGGCGATCAGATTAGGGTGACCAGATGTCTACAACACAGGACACATTTTGGCCCTGTTTACATCTGTTATTAAAGCCAGAGACACACCAAGACAATATCAAAGAACTCAAATCAACTGCACCTGGTCCTTTCTGGAGTAAAAAGCTGCGTGTGAACATACCATACCTGTAAACATAGCATACCCTATTTCCATACCAGCAGGTGGCAGTAGACTGTACTCATTCCACAAAGTGAAACCAGAACTAGTGATGCACACATACAAACCATAAACAAAAACCGTAAACCATGTCTGTTAATCTGATAATCCAGCCAGATCTCACAAGGAAATATAACTATTTTACATTTTGTCAGTTTAGTGGCTAATTTGTACGAGTTCAGTCATACGTAGGCAAAGTAAGTATGGCACCCAACCCTGCCCCTAAACCCAACCGTCAATGGGGGGATGAGCAAATCTTACTAAATTGTACGAATGAGACGAATTCATACGAATTAGCCACTAAATCAAAAAGTTTCAAATTGCTGCGAGTTTGTGTTGGATGATCAGTGTTGGGGGTAGTTTTGAGTTACGTAACAATATTACTTTTCTAAGTAACGAGTAAAGTAACGCATTACTTGAAAAAAATAAGTAATAATATTTGAGTTACTTTTTTAAAAATGTAATGTGAGCTTAGTCTTACTTTTTAGTTTAATTAATTCGCTTTTAAAAAAATAATTGCTGAAATAAAATTAACGCAATTACATTGAATCATGCACTCGATGAGAGAATTTGCTTCCTTTGGGATCAGACCGAAACCAAGATGGCAGGCCAAAGTATTCTCATTATTTTGAATGCATCGGCGAAAAGGAGAAGCGGATTGGATCAATGGACAGTGATCTTACTTATCGATTAATACAAAAAGTAAAAAAGTAGCAAACACTTCGCTTTAAACATTCATTAATCTGTGGTATGTAAAGCTCTGGGGTCAGGAAGTTCTCAGAAGATAACCTTATCCTACATTATTATTATTGTTTTTTTTTTTTGTTTTAAGGTAAAGGAAGGTGCACGTTACAGTGAGCTGATAATTGCAGAGCTCCTCTATTAAAAAAAGGGGGAAAAAAAATTATAAATCCTGCATGTTCTGAAAGAGATCAAGCCTCAGCCAGAAAAGAAAAAGAAATGCAAAAGTAACTCAAAAGTAGTGTAACGCTAATTACCATAAAAAGTAACACAAGTAGTTCCATTTTTAGGGAGTAACTGAATATTGTAATGCATTACTTTCAAAAGTTTCCCCAAAACTTTCCCCAACACTGCTGATAATCTATTTTGTATGCAAATATTTAAGAAATGTGACTAAATGACAGCCGGCTACTTTGTGTTTCCTCTTTACCTGAGCTGAACAGCTAATCAGAGCACTCGTTTTCACCAACAGCCAATGCTGATTCTGCTTGCTGATTTGAGTAAATTTGCTCAAACGTGAGCCTGACGAGAGGTGACGTGTGGAACATACCAAACAGACTAGCCTGATGGGGCGGCTTGTGCGAATATTGAGTTTTGAACATTTTGAGTTTACTCATTTCATTTGCGTGTGGAATTCACTTCACAATAGACGTAGATTCGCATCATGGGAGGGGTGTCAGTCTACCTGGTGACTCCAGTTTCGTTGCTAATGGCTGACATGGATTTTATTGAGAGAGTAGCTGTGCTTTATGTGAATTAGGAAGGCTGAAAAACAGCGTAGATTCGTTCGGTGCAGTGTCCACTAAATCCCTTCAGAGGTGCACCCAGCTCTGTTAGTTCATCAACTCCTCCAGAAGGTCGCCAACAACAGGCAATACGTCACGCCCCTACTAGAGCAAGCTCCTGATTGGTTAACATGGCGCAAATGTTTGGCAAAGTTTAGATTCAGAACTCGAGCGATTCGCGCGAATCATCTGTTAAGCCCGTCAAACGCCCAAAACGTTCAAGTTGCGCCATGTCATTCACTCGAATCATGTCATTTGCACTGCCTCACTCGCGTGAATAGCGACAATATTTAAAGGTACATAATAGTACCTAAAGTGTACACCTTGGTCTCTAAAAAGTATAAAACTGAACCTCCTCAGTGACAGCTTTTGTAATATTTTTTCTACATTATTTACTAGGAGCTTGTAAAACAAGTTATTAAATTACTCAATGCATTATTAAATATAGTATATACTATGAACATGTACATTTAGCACTATTAACTGTACAAAAGTTGACAATATACAGTATTACAAAAATTGCACAAGCTCATTTGGCAGTATTAAAGATCAGAAAAGCCCATACATAAAGAACATACACCAGGGCACAGACCCTCCCTCATCCAGAAAAGTGGTTGAAAGTAGATGAAAGAGACGCATTTAAACATCTAGTGTGAAGGGCAGTCTGTCTACCTTGTCTACATGTGCTCCAATCAACCAAAAGCCATCTTAAAACCAGGTGTAAACAGGAGCCTTTGGTGTAAAGGGTGTAAAAGGAGTGTCTTGGGAGCACAGACCTTCTCATCAAACTAGCTGTAATGAGGCAAAATGGTGCCGTGATGAGCCGTTTATGGCTGAGCTTCATTACACCTCTACACCTCGCTCATTCACAGGCTGCTGTTAGAAAATCCCCCAGCGCTGACTTTCACCAAAGCATTGTGTTACACCTAGCTAATGCAGTGACAGATTGTAAAGCTAACTGCTAATATAAAGTGTGCCATTTTCACGGCACCTAAAAAAAAAAAAAAAATGTGTCAAAGGTTACACATGACGCTCCAGAATGCATCTGTTATGAGGTGGTCCTCGTGTTGAGGTTAATGAGGTCTAAGGGGTTGTGCGAAACTCTCCTCATAAGGGAGCTTTTTAAATGTCAAGCAATACTCGGAGGACAAATATCGCCTGTAAGACATTTATAAGAAGCAAATTGAGCTGTCTGAAATTTCAGGCCATTGAACATACGGATCTATTCTTGAGCTAGTCTCCCTAGAAGCCAACGTAGACGTTGATCGATAATTGCTTCCATATAATAGACAACTCTTCTTTTTCCTTCTCCGATTTCATTCTATAACTACCTGGACCCATGTGAATATTATGATATGCAAGATTTAGATGGTTCTTTAATTAGAGAAACTTTTCTATCCCCTTCAGATATTCAATTCAAGCTTATTTGTGTAGCGCTTTTCACAATAATTATTGTTTCAATGCAGCTTTACATTACATAACAATCAGAATTTAAAAAAAAGTTAAGCTTATTAGTAACTAAGTTACTTTAACTAATAACTTGAACTAATTAACTAGTAACTAAGGCTGCATTTACACTGCAAATCTTGATGGTCAATCCTGATTTTGTGGCTGTATCTGATTTTTTTGACGACCCGCTTACATCATCTTTTAAAAGTGACTCGTATCCAATTGTCTGCATTTACACTGCACACAACGACAAGACACAATGACCAGGGAGAGAGAGAAAAAAAAAAAAAAAAAAAAAAAAAAAAAAAAAAAGAGCAGGCACTGACTGACAGCTGATAATAAAAGAGCGCCCTTTTCGCCATTCCTGTATTTAATCTGTTCGCAGGGTTTAATTTTTAAATTCTTTTTGATGAGTTGTTTTACTATAGTTTATGACAGAAAAGTTCTCACTTGGCCATCTTTTAATCTAGGCTTTTTTTTTTTTTTAAACCAGTAGGCTTCTCAAATGTAATGGTGATAGCATGATTTATGCATGTGACGTATGCAATAGTTTTATATTAGTTTATATTGGTTACGGGGCGGATGTTGCGTGTGTTAGGGTTAGGGTTAGGGTCTCTCTCTCTCTCTCTCTCTCTCTCTCTCTCTCTCTCTCTCTCTCTCTCTCTCTCTCTCTCTCTCTCTCTCTCGTTAACATGCTTAAATACTTCCGCTACATGACATTATAAAAGCTTTTTTGTCTTAGTATATGAAATGTAAGGTTTGGGACTGCCGTTGTGTGTTCTGAAATGAAAGCATCCGAGTTGACGTCATTCGCTACGTGTTTTAATGATGTGCGACTCGCATTGACAGGTGAAAATCCCATCTACCTGCTTACAAGGGCACAGATCCAATTCATATCAGATAAATTTCCACATACAAACAAGGCCTGAATCTGATTTGAGTAAATCGGAATCCATGTGATTTGTTCCTGCTTACACATATACAAACCATATCCGATCTGTGCCACATGGGAGAAAAAAATTTATAAAATAAATTGGAATTGGGTCACTTGAACCATGCGGTGTAAATGCAGCCTAATAGCTTAATAACCGCTAAAGTTATTACATATAAGCATAGTTAACCTGCAGTTATATAGTATAGAGGTGATGTAGAGGTGATTAAGATATGCATTTTACTTTTGTTCTCTACCAATAAAGATGAATCTGAACTATTAGGCTACAGTAGATCTTCCCTGAATGATGAACTGTAGTGTGTAGAGAGAGAGAGAGAGCAGGATTAAGCAACTGATAATTAACTTTAGCTACAGTGTTTACGTGGAATTAAATATGAAATGTATACAAAGTGTTAAATTTAGATATTAAAACTCTGCTCTTTGCCATATTCAATACTGGAGAATTTGAATTCAGGATTGACTGATTTTTTTATAAACCTTTTGAAATATGGATTTACTTTTTGAAAGTAATATAATAAAGTAAAATGAAAAAAAAATAAAATGTTAAAAATAAAATAAAATGTAATTATAAAAAAAATGTAATAAAACAAAACAAACATTCACACCATCATGAATAATTTTGATACATTTGATTACTTAATAGAATAGATTATAGTAAACAATTTGCTATACCTGTGTAGCAATGAGATAAAGCAGCTCCCCCATTGGTGGAATCAAGCATTGTTTCAATTTGCTGCTCCTGAAGTTCTCCCGGATCAGTTCTGTGAACATGGCCACGGCCTGAGGAACAAACCAAAAACACAAGATTAAAAATAATAATAATAAAAAAAAGCTACATTTGAGATATAGTTGATGAAAGTGAAGCCATTTTAAAAAGTTAATAGTCATAGATAAGGACAAAACTGGTTATTATAGAGCTGTTGTGCACTATTTTCATAAGTTTTAAAATCTGCCACAGGCTGTGGCATGGCAAAAAAAAGTTTTTAATTAATAAACAAGGGACCCTTTACACATTCTCAGTAGCGGAAGTCGTCATAGTTGGGTATACTTAGAGCGCATTGAATGGGAGAGTACAAGAAATATATATTTTTTACAATCCTATTTTCTGAAATAATAAAAGAAAAACTCCACGATGGTGTTATCAAGACTTTCAAAAAAGGGAAAAAAATTGTGTAAGACTGATAACAGCGGCCAGAGGACAGAACAATGTCAAATTTACTGTCCTGCCTCCATATATTCTGTATTTCAAACGCCGCACAATATAAAATGTCCAGTTTACTGCAGTTATGATCGATGCAGCGGTGAAGACGGATGTTGACAAGCGTCAGCATGTTTATTGGCTTTCTTTTCTCAGCCTTTTCTCAATGTAAATTTCACTCAATGTTCGTCGGGATTTAATGTTATAATGTTACACCTTATTGGGGTAAAAATTAACAGTAATGAAGATCAACTGAAAACTATCAAAAATTACCTGAAAAAAAGCACAAGTGGCATATGTGGTGTAGTTTGTTTATGGGGGATATAGTGGCATTTATAATGGAAATTGATAGAGTGCCAGAGGCGGAGTGAACAAATTACATCATTATTATACTTTTTTTTTTTTTTTTGAATAACATAAATATGTCGTGTGGATTTTTCTACATACAGTTAAAGTCAAAATTATTAGCCCTCCTAAATTATTACCCCCTGTATATTTTCCCCCCAATTTCTGTTTAACAGAAATATTTTTAACACATCTCTAAACATAATAGTTTTAATAACGAGATACTAGTAAGTGACATTTAAAGGTTTAACTAGGTTAATTAGGCAAGTTAGTTGAATTAGGCAAGCCATATAATGATGGCTAGTCATATAAAAAGTTGCATAAGAAGGCTAATAATATTGACCTTAAAATGCTTTTGAAAAAAACTTAAAACAAATAAGACTTTCTCCACAAGAAAAAATATTATAGGAAATACTGTGAAAAATCCCTTGCTCTGTTAAACATAATTTAGGTAATATTTGAAAAAGAAAACAAAATTCAGAGGAGGGCGAATAAAAGTAAACATTCAACTTAAATATTGACTTAATTGAATCACTTTGAATCATCATATGAGCCTTAACTATTAATAAATAAATTACAATTTATTCTAGTATATGTTCACTTTTAGAAAGGTTTCCATGCACATTTTATAAATCAGACCGCTGGCCTTTAGCGTAAGCTTTTTATTATCTTCTCTCTCTGTAACTTCCTCATCTGAGTAAGTATATATGCTTCTCTCTCTGCAGTCAGTCTCTCAGCAGGGTGCTATGCAAATGCACCGTGTAGCATGTATGGCCCCGTGACTGTTAAAGTCTCATAAGTGATGACTTTGCAGGGAACAGATGTTGGCGGCTGCGTTTGATGAGTCTTGGCAGCGAGAGATGCGCAGCGATGATTCCGTTACACGGGAAGAAACAAACAAGGCTAAGCTGTCTTATTCAGCCGCGCATGCAAAGTAATGCCTGCTCTAGAACGTATCATTATCATCAACAAACACACAAACTCTCTTCTAGAGTGTGGCGCTATTATCCGCATCACCATACACATGATATAGTGCATTAGAAAACATCATTATCGTCGACACACACACAGATAGCATGGTATTAGAAGGTTTAAGCTGCTCAAAGGTGGAATGCTGGAGAAGAACGAGGAGCGCTGCAGGATTCCAACTCACTAAATCCTCAGGTCTGAAATCAGGTATGGCTTCATAAGCTATAGCAGATGAACAGATGAACATTTTATTTGGGGCTGCACATTGGCTCAGTGGTTAGCACTGTCACCTCACAGCAAGAAGGTTGATGGGTTCGTGTCCCGGTTTGACCAGTTGCCATTTCTGTGTGGAGTTTGCATGTTCTCCCCGTGTTCACATGGGTTTCCTCCTGGTGCTCCGGTTTCCCCCACAGTCCAAAAGACATGCGCTATAGGTGAATTTAATAAACTAAATTGGTTGTAGTGTATGTGTGTGAATGTGAGTGCTTGGGTGTTTCCCAGTACTGGGTTGTGACTGAAAGGGCATCCGCTGCGTAAAACATATGGCGAAATAGTTGGCGGTTCATTCCGTTGTGGCAATCCATGATAAATAAGGGACTAAGCCTAAGGAAAATGAATGAACATTATATTTTAAATTCAGTTTTTTTTGTCCATCTGATGTTGCACAACAAAAAACACTGACAGCCAATCAGAACCCATTTTGCTTTAGAGAGTTCAATCATTTAAATTAGCTATACATACAATTATTAATTTACTACTTTTAATTAAATAAAAATATGTATTTATTTAATTAAATAGTGTACAATTTCACTCTCAATACCCATAAAGTTCTAAAGCTGGGTTAACACCAAACATAGAGCACCACGTAACTTACTCGTTTCCTCGCCTGATCTCTTTCCCCTAACTCATTCATTCATTTTCATTTCGGCTTAGTCCCTTTATTAATCTGGGGTCGCCACAGCGGAATGAACCGCCAACTTATCCAGCATATGTTTTACGCAGCAGATGCCCTTCCAGCTGCAACCCATCTCTGGGAAACATCCATACACACCCATTTACACTCATACACTACGGACAATTTACTCTACCCAATTCACCTGTACCGCATGTCTTTGGGCTTGTGGGGGAAACCGGAGCCTTTCCCCTAACTCTTAAGTTTAATTATTTGAACTTGTGCAGAAGACATGATAAAGGCAAATTCTGCATCTTCCATACATTTCATGTCACACTTTCTGCATCATTTGAGACAAGATTCCAACAACAAGCAATTTGTATGACCACACCAGACGTGGCACGACAGAAACATTTTAATACCAGAGTCATTCATATGCAATGGTAAGGTTTATAATCTAATTAATGCACATTAAAACGTTTTAACATTATTAAAAGTATGGGCTTATTTGTTGTTTTGCAATGAGTTACAGTTCTAATGTTTGTTTAGTTTTTTCATCGGTAAACTATCTGCTGCCGCTTTCAGTATATGGCAATAAATGTCACGTTACACGGTATTCAAACTCACTTTAGTAGCATTTAACAATGAATAAAGCACATAAGGTGCTCATTGTCGTGGTTTATGCTGTTGTTCAGCCGCGATATCACAGAAATAGGAACCGTTTCTAAAATACCATTTTGCGCATCGCTGTTATGAATGGTTATGACAAAAACTTTTAACATGGAAAAGATACTAGTGATGGGAAGTTTGGCTCATTTTTGGCTCAATGACTTGCAATGAGTCAGGAACGTTGCTATCTACAGTGGATGAGGGGGCTCTCAAATTTCATTTAAAATGTCTTCATTTGTGTTCCGAAGATGAACAAAGATGTTTGGAACATCATGAGGATGAGTAACTAATAACAATTTTAATTTCTGGGTAAACTAACTCTTTAAGAATCCAGGAACTTAAGACTGAAGATACTAATCCTGACGCTACCTGAGGTCTAGCTGGCTCATTATCAAAGATGTGCATTAAACATAATTAATGCTGCACTGTGCCACCGGAAATCAAACCTATCCTTAATACAAACAAAAGCTAATCCAAACTCTCTTAGCTTTATATGTTTAATCTCCTAGCTGTAATCATGATTTGCACTTTAATAGGGTCTTATGTTTAAGGAACAGCTGTCTCTGTGTGTATATCTGCAGTGCATTAGCTCTCATCAACTCTGTGTTTGATGTCACCAATGTCACTTCATCATGCCATGCATATTAAATAATGCAACTCATTATGATGTTTTATATATATAT
>CAIGQW010055764.1:1923798-1936202 GCA_903798125.1 Danio choprae | reverse complement strand
ATCTATCTATCTATCTATCTATCTATCTATCTATCTATCTATCTATCCATCAATCCATCAATCCATCCATCTATATATCATTTGTTTGTACAATTATCTTTCACCCTTTAACAGGATTAGCAACCGCCAGGTTGAACCTTCGTCCATAGGTGATCATTATCATTATTTTTAATTGCTTAGAGTGGTGTCAATACATAATTCAGTCCAAGACATAGACCTTTTTTTTTTTTTTCAAGAAATGTACCTTAAAGGGTTAACAGGTCGTTTCTTCTTTTTTTGTGTGTGTGTCATGTAATGTACTATTGCTGTAAACGAAGTCCATTTTGACATTAGGTTTTATCATCATGTACAGAGTTCCCCACTCTATACAAAATGTCAAATTCCCTGACTTTTCACAGACTAAAAAGCTGAATTACTATGACCTATCCTCCTTGTATTTCACAACACAAGGCCATTGTAAATTAAAATGAATCAAGACTTCCGGTCTCATCCACTTCCAATCCTTTTTAGCAAAACAAAACAAGTTTTGCTGCTTGAGCAAAAACACAATAGGTCTCATTAACTAATAAATCGTATTTATACGCACATTTGAACTTTAAACTTTCCGCCTAATTCACAACACGTGTACGCACATGACTTTGTTCTTAAACTTGTTCTTCTGTTAGTAAATTTGAATTATTCCCAGGGAGCGTCCCAGTGCATACGATTAGTCATTTGCATAATACACGCCCACACCAGCTCCATATAAGGGCTTTCCGCAAAATGGCACTTGACCAGAGAAAATGATAAGTCGTCAAATATGAATTAAGACGAGACAACTGTGGTAACGAAAGCAAAGAAAAAGAACTTTAACGGTAATGAAGGTTTTGATTTTGGATGTGGAACACGCTCAGTTCTGAAAACGCAAGGTAATTCGCACTCTATTTTTGTTGACTTTAGAAAAGCCTCTTTTTAAAAGAGGCGGGTATTATAATGCTAGTGCAACCACTGTATAAACGTCTCGATGCTCAGGCACTTTTTCTGCAGAGTGGACTTTTTCCAACTGCAGGCGCACAGAACGCTCTGTCAAAATGCGAGGCGCAGAAGGTGAATGCGAGAGGCACATAAATACTGCGTAAAACACTTGATGCCAATAGAACATTATGTTAAAAAGGCGCCTCTCTCTGCAAAAGAATGAATTCGGCGTGATCAGGGCCTGAACAGCCATTCATTAATCTCAGGAAACATATCTGTCCGCTCTCTAAAGACGCAGTCACAGTTGCCTTCAATCAAAAGGTGAGACACAATGATCATCCTTTATACAAGGATAGAGCAGGAGACTGTTGTTTGGACCTCTAATATATACTGTAATACAAATTTGTAATCTCTATGAATAAATAACATTTATTACATGATTATAAGGCCCCAGGCGTAAGTGATTATTGAATGTGACCCAATGTTTTAATACATTCGATTGCCGATTGATTGATTTGAATGAAATGTCACTAAAATAGACATATAACATAAAGTAACAAAATAACATAACAATAGGCAAAACATGTGAAACAAGGTTAAAAAAAATAAACATTTTGATAAATGTAAAGTAAAATTTTAAATAAACAAAAATCCATATTACTTGACTTGGACAAAAAAGTAATTATAAAATTCTCTGACTTCCAGTTTCAACGTCTAAAATTGTAAAATTCCATGATATTCCCAAAGTTCCATGAGAACCAGCACAAAATATCATTGGCAGTTACATAAGCTCGCTCTTCTGTCATGTAGTCTCCAGCAGATAGCATACAGTGGAGGTATTAACCAGGAGCAATCTAATCCTCGAGTGTACGGATATGTGTGATTTAATACGGAGCGTAAATATCATTTGCACAGAAAGACAAACTGAACATGGGTTTTACAGGCTCAAGTGTGCACATGTGTACGTGCTTGCGGACCACACATGTATAAAAAAATCCAGGCCGTCTGGCTGGGCACAGGACGTGCTGACTCTCATGTCATGCATTACCTAATGTGAAGGACTTGCTGTTTGGGCTGGCAGGGTCAGCAGGGGCTGTCTGTGCTTCCTCTGCCGTCTGAGGAGCTACAGAGGCCAAATGTAGACTGAAACACACACACACATACATTAAACATTAATGCATTAAGACATTAAACAGTCAATCTTATTAAAACATTATGAGTTATATTTCACCCCCAAAAACATTTTCGGGCAGTATTTATTTATTTATTGACAGTGTACTGTAGTATGAGTCAGAAAAAAAGTGATTTTTTTTATTACATTAGGAAACCTTTTTGTTAAACATTAATATTGAAAAAAATAAAAATAAATAAATAAAATATTTATCAAAATAAAAAATATATAAATATTACCAGGCTGCAAGACTTCATTGGCACTTCACAGGGTAAAAAATATATTTATTTAATTTAAACTACAAAAAATTATATTTTATATTAATAATATTTAACAAAAGGTTTCCTAATTTAATCAAAAACTAATAATAACAAAATAAGTATGAAGTTGATGTCATGTTATGCAATTTTAAAATATATGTATTTTGTGCAATATTTGTTTTTTAATATTAACGTATTTACTTTTTTCTAAAGACAATGATTTGCTTTTTGTTTTAAAATCTCAACAAATCACTAAAATGTAATGCAACAAATAAAAGGACAAAACAATAATACTATATATTATTAATGTTTGACAAAAAGCTTTCCTATTTTAATCAAAAATAATAATAATACAATTAGTATGACTTTCATGTTAAGTGTCATGTACATATGCAATTTCAAAATAGATTTATTTTGTGCTATATTTGTTTTATATAATCGCATATATTCATGTATTTATTTATTTATTTATTGACAATGCACTGAGTATGAGTCTTTATTATATGTCAGAAAAAATATATAGGAAAATAATCTTTCTAAACACAATGGTTTGCTTTTTGGTTGTAAAAACCATTAAAAAACACTAATAAATGTAATGCAACAAATATTAACAGACTGCAAGAATCGATTGGCACTTTATAGATCACAAAAAATATAATTAGTTAAAACTACAAAATATTTGGTATCTAAAAAAATTGTTTATAAAATAAATAGTATGACTTGTTCATGTGTCATTTACACATGTAATATCAAAATCTATTTATTGTGTGTAATATTAGTTTTTGATAATCACATATTTATTAATTATTATAGTGATATTAAAATGATTGAATTTGTGTAAATGGGTTATAGAAAGGATATTTAAAAAAATATTAAATTATAAAAATAAAAAAGCCAAACAAAAAAAACAAACAATTAACAAACAATTTTGTTAAATTTTGAACAAAAAATAAATCAATTGGTGCATGATTTATTTTTTAAAATGTACTCAAAAACTAACAGCACATTTCACAAATAATTACAAAGAAACAACAAGAATTGCATTAAACATGGAATTTAGAAAGTCTGAAAGACTAAAAAGATTTCCTAGTCAAACAAATCCTGTGAAACCTTTTTATAAAGGGTTCAGCTTTTGCCATAGAAAAGAGTATTATTACTTATAAAATTAAATCATTATTTTTATTGTATGAGCAGAAGAACTTTCAAAATAAACCCTTTCACTTTGTACAGATGAATTCTTTCTAAAATCAGGTGCAAGAAATGGGAATGACCTATGAAAGTCCTATGAAAGTCTCCAAAATGAAACTTTTCTTCGTTCCTTGACTTTGGGTTGAATCACAATGCTCTTTGTTTAAGCCCACATACAGCAGCTGACAGCCCAACAAAAGCACCGCTCCAGATTATGTCTGTCTGAGGTATTGAGTGTCGCTAACATACGTAACCCCGCCACTCTAACAGAAATGGTGAGAACAAGGTGTCTGTTAGGCTGTAATAACTTACCCAATACAACAAATAAAAAAATGGTCGCAGCTTCCGGTTCATGTAGACTTTAAAGGGCACCTATTTTACCCCTTTTTCAAGATTTAAGATGAGTCTTTTGTGTCTTCAGAATGTGTCTGTAAAGTTTCAGCTCAAAACACCCATCAGATTATTTATTATAGCTTTCAGAACATTAGAATATTCTGCTCTCAACACTATGTAGCTGTTTTTGTTGCCTGTGCCTTTAATGCTAGTTCTCCCCGCCCACCGTTTCCACGTGCCTGTCAGAGTGTGCCTCAATCTCCGTCTGTGTCAGATAAACAGCACAGTGACAGACATGTAGAAAGCAGATCTCACCTAACGTTTGTGAGAAATGCTACAGTAAGAACTTTCCCAATGATTATTATTTGATGCATTTGTTGTGGAGTTGCAACGATGAGTCACACACAATGTCGTTACAATGTTCACGCATACACGCGCACACACACACACACAGCCCGTTTAACCTTTTTTTGCACGCAATTGTGACAGGATACACGTTAATATCCACTGCTGTATGGACATCCGTTATGTTAATGTATAAAATAAACCTGATTTAATGTCCACAAACCAGGATTAAAGCGTCTTCTTTTATAATTGTACTGACATGCGGCTGTGGTGATGAAGACGGTAAAAATCGCTGTAATTGATTACAAACATGCACTGTTTTAAAAACGTTTTAAACTTGTTAAACTCATTCTTGATCACATTTGATGATGATTAATGATCACAACGAGCCGAACAGATCCTTTATTCCCAGTTGCTTTGCGCACGTCCTGTCTTGTTGATTTGATTAAATGCGTTACTACGGAGACATATTAATACGCAGCTGTCAATCAATTCGGTGGGTGGGGAAACTGCACTCCTATGTCAAGTTGCGGTGGGCCTCAAAATGGAAGGGATTTGGATCCTATTTTTACGTCAGGAAATAAATTTTAAAAAGAGACTTAATATCTTTATATCACTCCAATATGACGGTGGACACACTAAACTCACACACAGTTCTGTCCAAACATCTTACAAAAGATGATTTTCATCATAGGTGCCCTTTAATGTCATCACGTGCTGACCTAATTTTAAGCTTGCTCAGCTTATTTACAGTTAATAGCAACAAAAACACATGAATGGCCTAATAAAACAATTGACTTCAGAGCAAATGAAGCAGATGGTCTGCTCGCAGTGCAGGAAGCGCTGATACCACTGAGATAGCTTTTTATAACCTGCATTTGTTGTGGGACAAAGGCTTATTGTGTAAGGCATTGTTCTGAACACACAGACAGTGTATGAAGTGTGCCATAGGGCTGTTTGCCCTCTCATTGCATCGATACCAGACTGAGGACTTCTGTGCTACATACAGCCATATACAAACATCCACTTTAATGGCTTTTGGCGTGGGCCACAAATTTATAAATGCAAAATGGGTGTCTGTGACCAAAGGAGTGGTTTACTGTGAAATGGGCTTCATAAATTAAATGCTTAAAAGGTTAGTTCACCACATTCCATATGATTATGTCATTCCAAACCTGAACTTCAGAACACAAATGAAGGTATTTTTTCAATATCATTAGAAAGTTATGAGTCATAATTCTACCAAATACATTTTTGGCAGTATTTTGTATTGACAATTTACTAAAGTATGATATTACATTATGTGGTGTAAGTGTTTTTTTTATTATTATTATCTTTTCTAACAACAATGGTTTGCTTTTTGTAAATATAAAATATAAATAATAATAAAAAATAAATACAAATTGCAAAACAAACAACAAAAAAACAATTGCAACAAATATTAACAGGCTTTCATTAGCTACTTCAAATCACAAAAAAAATTTATTTGTTTATCTACGAAACTAAAATATTGTAAAATATCAGTTTAACAACCGTTTTCTGATGTAATAAAAAAATATTTTAATGAAATCTGAGAAATTTCTGTCCCCCCTTTGAAACTCCAAATCACCAAAAACTCTGACACAGGGAAAATAATAATAATAAAAAGACAAAAATATAATAATAAAATAATAATAATCAATAACGTTCTTTAGAATCGTGATCAACTTTATTTAATATATTTAATTTAGGCTTTACTCGAATATTACAAGTGTTCTACAGTATTCAAATTTACTTAAGAATGCTCAACAATGCATGCAAGACCAGGGTTCATTCTTTTGTCACACCAGCATGTTTGAGCTTCCACAACAACCAATGAGGTTTGTTCTCACGCATCAAGCAAGTATGACTGAGCTTCTGTTAAGGTTTAAACACAAATGGGTAAATCTTAAATTAAATCTTGATTAAAGACTAAATTAAGACTTGACTGACACTTGATTTAGATGATTAAATGTACTTATGATCCTCAAACTAAAAAAAACTTAAAGCAGATTTTTGGGGGTTTGAAGAGAGATTTGGGTAAACTGAACTCTAATTCTGGGACAGTCACAGAAATCTATCAGATTTCACTTAAAATATCTTAATTTATGTTTAAAAGCCTCATTTGAGACAGGTATTGGACAGGTATGAGGATGAGTACATTAAATGATGACATGAGGTTAATTCACGGTAAAGATCAAGAAAACAAAAGAGATACCAAACCTGTAACTATTGATTCATGGCAACTTTTTGCCACCAATTTGCAAAACTATATAAAGGAATGATTGTATAATAAAACCTTACTACTATAATTAATTTTTTATTTTATATATATATTTGAATTCATTTTTTTCCCTTTCTCCTTTTGACTCAAGTTAACAATAATGTGTCTCTTGCACTTTTCTCTTTGAACATTTGTCTCATAAGATGTAATTTTGTTCATCTTTGAAAAGAATAAAAAGCTGATCACAAAAAAGAAAACAAGAGATACTTGGTTGGCACATTTTGTCAAATATACCTAGATATCGATGGTACGTCCTCCTGTGGTTTTCCTTTGAAGTCGTGTGCCTCTAAAAATGCTTCCCTCCAGAACGGGTGAGATAATAGAGGATCCCAGCTTAACCTACAGATGGCAACAATTTAGTAGATTCACAGATAAGTACGAAGCTACAATGCTAACGTAATGTGACAGGCTCAATGACGCATAAAAAAATGAATGCTTTAATTCCTGGCCATATCACGTTGTTCTGATTAAACATTGAAGACTATGAATAGTGACATTAATTTGAAATTAAAAATCTGAAAGGATGATTTGGTGTCTATTGTCCATCTTATATTAATGGTTAATGTTGTAATGAGTCGTTTGATTACCATTCAAACTGAGAAATTTACATTTCCTCACTACAATTGATTAACTGATTACTTTTGTGAAGAAGCATTATAAAAAATGTAAAGAAACTAAATAAAATAATGGCTGTACCTTAAAACAGGATCTTTTTGAAGTAACCCCATTACCAGGTTCTCAAAGTCTTGGCTAGGCTGTGAGAAAGCCGGTTCTTAAAAAAAAAAAAAAAAAAGTAATTATATATTACATGAAAGCAAACTGTCTTGAAAAGTCGATTTTATTAAAATCGTCAAACCTTCTGGTCTTAAGGGTGGAGGATCTTTATTTAAAATGAGATCAACTAGACCAGTCATACTGTCAGACACAAAGGGTGGTTTTCCTAGAAAACAAAGAGAAAACGAAACACTGAAATGAAATATGAAACTACAGACTAATTTGACTAGTTTGCTAAGATGAAAAATGTGGACTAATGTGAAATGTGTAACCTGTGAACATCTCATACAGAACACAGCCTAAAGCCCACAGGTCACTGGAGACATTGGTTTCTGATCCTCTCAAGACCTCAGGAGAACAATATACAGGAGAACCTGCCAGAGCAACATCATATAATAAATCAAGTGAAAATTAAGGTACTAAAGGTATTTTAGAATTTACTAGTGGAAATTGATGGAAGATACACTGGAATATATATTTTTATATATATTTTAGTAAAGTTTGTTTTAGTAATCCTAAAAAACTAATTACGCAGCTCTGGTGAAGAGTGAAGGTGTGGAGTCATCAGACCTTTAATTCTGTTCTTGATGTTTTGGGGAGAGATGTTGTTTTCTTTGCTTTCTCCAACTCCTGTCTCCTCGGCCATGACAAGAGAAAAAAACTCTTCTAAGCTTTCTCCTTGAGCTTTGGCCAGGCAGAAATTAGAGTACTTTAGAGTTCCCGGTCCATCCAATAAAATCTACAGGAATACAAAGTGACACATTGCTAAGTTCTGACAAATAAAAAGAAGACTGGTAGTATATAACATGACACATATAGAGGACAAGCATAATAAAAACTAAATAAAAGAATAAAACTATTAATAAATAATGGGCTGAAGTAAAATTAATTCAGAATCTGGTGAATTCTAATAGTAATGATAAAGTTAAAAAAAATTGCTTAAAAAGTCATATCATGAAGAGTCTGTGAAATATCTAGAAAATAACAGATCAGTTTGAGACAGAAGCTGCAGTCGTGAATATCAGTGGATCATTGCTGTTTGCTAATCATATGATGGACAGAGAGGAATCATTCATTTTGCTCCAGTTCAGCAGATTCAACTGTTGTTTGATTTGTAATGTGAGAGTTGATGGAAAAGTTGAACGAACACAGGGAGTGTAATTTCTCACATTAGGCTCTGTATTTTGCACCACTGTACTTTTGACCTGCCGCTGGTTGTGTTTTGTTCATAGAAATTGCTGACACTTAAATTGTCACTTGTCATTTTGCCACTTTTGCACTTGTTATTAATGTATTTTAAATGGAAAATGTGTTTAATTTAATGATTGATTTATGTATGTGCATGTTTATTAAGATTAAGCTGTTACAACCAAAGTGTGGCACGGTGGCTCAGTGGTTAGCACTGTCGCTTCACAGCAAGAAGGTCGCTGGTTCGAGTCCCAGCTGGGCCAGTTGGCTTTGCTGTGTGGAGTTTGCATGTTCTCCCTGTGTTCGTGTGGGTTTCCTCCGGGTGCTCTGATTTCCCCCACAGTCCAAAGACATGCGGTATAGGTGAATTGGCTGAACTAAACTGGCTGTAGTGTGTGAGTGTTCGTGTGTGTGAATGCGAGAGCACATGGGTGTTTCCCAGTACTGGGTTGCGGCTGGAGGGGCATCCGCTGAGTACAACATATGTTGGCGGTTCATTCCACTGTGGCGACCTCTAATAAATCAGAGACTAAGCCGAAGGAAAATTAATGAATGTTATAACCAATTTTTCTAGACTTTGATATTGATGAAAATTCTGACCTACAGTATGACTTTAAAAGCTCCTGCACTAGACTGTATGTTCAATGTACAAAGGATTGCCTAACAGGTGTGATGCTTTTACCTTTGCAGGTGTGAGATCTGAAACAATAATTCCAGAGTCATGGATGTATTTAAGGCCTTTTACCAAGTCAATGGAAAACTCTCTCACTACATCCTCAGACAAGCACTCATCTTGAGCGATCAGTACTGCCAAAGATCCACCTAGAAAAAAAAGGTTGCAAAGGGAAAATCATAAGATTTAGCATTAGATTTTAATATATAACCTAATCTATGGATAATTTTTTTCTTTTTAGTTATTTTAGTGAATCTTCATTATGTGTATGCGCTGTCTTTACCTGGCATTCCTTAAATTATGGGAACCCCTCACAAATATAGCAATTATGACATTGTGAGGAAGTTTTTCAGTGGAGTATAGGTTATGAATTATGCAGATTGCAGTGTAAAAAATGTAGAATGTTTTCTATGAGAATATTCAGTATGTCCAGTATGAAATATGGCTGCACGATATTGGAAAAATATGATATTGCAATAGTTTGTTTTTTCTGCGATATATATTGCAATATGAACACAATTTCACCAGAAAGCTTGAACAGCTCTGTTTGGAATTAATTCATTAAGGTAGATTGATTTGGATGATTCTTTAGAGGAGTGAATTATGCATAAAATAAAATAAACAAAATAAAAGAATAGATAAATACAACAGAGCAAACATAAAAGTGAAATAGACAGTGTTTTATAGTTTTCAGGGAAGTCTAAAAATACTCAGGTACAGAAATTGAACTATCAAATGTAAAAACACTGTAGTTTTCAAAGTAAAAGTAATTCAATAAAAAATCTTTATTAAACATGGAAATGGTAAATTTCTTGTGTCATAGGCTTTAAAAACACATGCAAATGATACACTTTCACTCTATTATGAGTAAACTCTGCAGTAACTCTACAAATCTCATGTGTTCTTAAATGTTTCTCCCGCTCGACTATAATCCCAACTACATTTCCTGTGATTTGACTATTGTGGATGTGCACATTGCAAATATCATTGCTGAAACGATATGTTGTGCAGCCCTAGTATGAAAATCATTGTGTCTATATGAGGTCCCCACAAAGAACTATCTGTGGTTGTGTGTGTAACATTGATTATCAACACCTTTTAGCAGTTTTAGTTTTAATTTTAGTAATAGTCACCTGTGCACATCTCCACCACCATCCACAGATGGTTGCTAGTCTCGTACCATTCATAGAAAGCCACCACATTGTCATGTTTGATGTCATGGGCCAGTCTCACCTGTGGAGATAATGTGACATTTATTAGTGTAATATTTATATTTGAGTGAGCAAACACTTTCGTGTATACGATAAACAGCTCAAATCGGTTAAAGTTTCCATACATGGTTTGTTAGTTCGGGTCTCTTGGGTTTTTCACTGCAGATGATGGCCACGAAATGAATGCTGCCTTTCCTCCTGCCCTTATAAACAACTGATCTGCTGCCTCTCCCGAGCTCTTCATACAAAATAAAGTTCTCCATCTACGCAGGGTTGAAAAGCATGCGCATTAAAACCGAAATATGCATTTTAAACACGAGGTAGCTTTTAAAGTCGTTTACATGCATAAACACACCTGCAAAGGCTGTCGTGAGAGCTCGAGTTCACAGAACTACTACAAACACAACTTCCTGAGCACACACACACACCACTGGAACTCAACAGTACGGACACCGACTGACTAACACCCTATTTAAAACATCCCGATGTTCTTCTGGTAATATTTTAACATTAGTTGGGAATAAAGACGAGGTTAATAACCTTTTAATCTTTTTTCCTCGCGCGCGGTGAGCCACTGACAAACGGACACAAATTGGAAGCGAGACTAGCTCACTCGAGGGGGGAGTCATCTCAGTGGTCAGACCAAAGAGTTTAAATATGTATATTTTAAATATAATAACATAATTATCACTTGTTTTCGAATATCTTAACTGTATCATATAAATATGTAAGTAAATCACGTGATTTTTCACTTAAGTTTCTAACTTTGTGACATTTTAACACCCCTACAATTGGACGATCCCTAGTTGCTAGGCTACAGAGGAGGACGCATTGCTGCGTTTAGGAAGCTGGTTCCACTGAGCATGCGCTGGGATATGCCAGAATCTGATCACCTGCTTTTTCTGGATTTATTTGCACTCTTTTTAAATATTTAAAATATTAATTTACTTGTTTGAACGCTTTAACCAAACATATTTAAAGTTTACTTACTATTTACTCAATTTAATTCAATTCAATAATTGCTTCATTGGCATGACAAATGTTACAAATGTATTGCCAAAGCATTTATAAAGATTACATAAAAAATAAATGAGCATACACATATAATAAAAAAACGCAATAAACAGTAAATAGTAGTAGTAGAAAAAAAGATATATACATATAATAATTAAATACAAATATAAATAACACATCACATTATTCAATATGGGGCCTCATGGTGGCGCAGTGGGTAGCACGATCGCCTCACAGCAAGAAGGTCACTGGTTCGAGCCTCGGCTGGGTCAGTTGGCATTTCTGTGTGGAGTTTGCATGTT
This sequence comes from Danio choprae, assembly GCA_903798125.1. Taxonomy (NCBI): domain Eukaryota; kingdom Metazoa; phylum Chordata; class Actinopteri; order Cypriniformes; family Danionidae; genus Danio; species Danio choprae. The sequence continues at coordinate 1,924,487 of CAIGQW010055764.1, read as the reverse complement.
CTCCCCGTGTTGGCGCAGGTTTCCTCCAGGTGCTCCGGTTTCCCCCACAAGTCCAAAGACATGCGCTATAGGTGAATTGGGTAGGCTAAATTGTCCATAGTGTATGTGTGAATGGATGTGTGGATGTTTCCCAGGGATGGGTTGCAGCTGGAAGGGCATCCGCTGCGTAAAACATATGCTGGATAAGTTGGCGGTTCATTCCGCTGTGGCGACCCCAGAATAATAAACGGACTAAACCGAAGTGAAAATGAATGAATGAATCCCCTCGGGGCGATTCATTCTGACATTGTATGGTGCTTCTTCACATATAACAAAAATGACCAATTTAACACAATTAATGGCACCACGTAACGTCAATTACAAAAACAAAAAGAATAAATTATAATAATAATAAATTGTATATGCTAGAAATCACCACGCTGATGAAGTATTTAAGGACGCAAGCTTGCTAAAATGTTATATTTATTTATTTACATACATAAGTAGTGTTTGGTAACAATGCACGTGCACGCGTGTCATTCCAAGTAGCATACTTTAAAATCATAAATTAGGAAACAGTCAAATATGTTTTCTTCAACAAGTAGTGAGTTGTGAAAGAGAGTTGCAAAAGCTGATCTCGGATGGGGAGTGGCGTCACGCTCGGAGAGAGAGAGAGAGAGAGAGAGAGAGAGAGAGAGAGAGAGAGAGAG
>CAIGQW010055764.1:1908554-1923788 GCA_903798125.1 Danio choprae | reverse complement strand
AGAGAGAGAGAGAGAGAGAGAGAGAGAGAGAGAGAGAGAGAGAGAGATCTCAGTGTAATGTGTGGGGCGGAGAGCGTGTAGCGTGTGATACCGGCTTTTTAGATGGGATTCCGGGGATAACGTCCTTTATCATTTGGGAAGAGCACATCATATTGGTCAGTTCTTCTCTCGCCCTGAGCTTCTCTGAATGGGAATTACAGATACTCGAATCGCCTGGAGAACAGAAACACCAAGCTGGATAATATCGCCGTGCTACTTTTCAAGCAGCAGGTCCATTGAAAGGGAGCCAGGGATCATTGTTGCCAGATAATTACGAAATGATGTCCGTTGCGTCGTAAAAAAAAGTCCACTGTATATATATTTTTACGACTAGCTTGCTCGAAAAACAGGATTGTGTTCAACGACTTTTCAAGTAAACCTTCATCTGTTCTGAGCTGGACTTTTGGAGGACACCATTCGTCGTATGGTAAGATATAATAGCCTACTTATACACACAAGTGGCAGCATCAATATTGAGGTAAAGTTGGTTTTATATTCGCACAGTCGTTCAGTGACAACTTGTGACATGCTCCCTATATTGTTTACCATGGTATTTTGAATATTCGGTCTGAAATCATATTCAAGTATGACTTAAAAACGACATCAGAACTATTTATTTGACTGTGAACAATATTATACTTTGACAGTCATTGGCTGCTAATATGGTTTTACTATATAGAATTACCAAAGAATACTTTTCTGAAATTAAATCATCAAGGAGAATGTCAGAATGTGTGAATATAAATCCAACTTTACCTCAATCCACTTTTACAGTCAAAATGTTTTACCATTGCACATGCAGTGTTTATGTTGGCTCTCTAATAACGTATACCTTCTGGTTGTGTTCCAAAATCTAGTGAGCTGCCTAGCTAGACAGCTGACTGCAGTGCCCCTTGATGAGTTAAAGTGCTGCACATGTTTATGATTTAGTTTTTAAGACTCATTCTGATTGCTGGTTCAGTCTATTGGTTTGTTTTATAGGGAGTTTTAGGGATCGAGGTAAAGTTGGTTTTATATCCGCACAGTCGTTCAGTGACAATATGTGACATGCTCCCTATATTGTTTACCATTGTATTTTGAATATTCGGTCTAAAATCACATGTAATTATGACTTCAAAACAACATTAGCACTATTTAGTTGACTGTGAACAATTTGAAAGTCATTTGCTGCTAATATGAAATGATAAGGAGAAAGTCAGAATGTGTGAATATGAAACCAACTTTACCGCAATGTTTTGGGGCACCTTTCAGCTCGTTTTGAGGTAAAGTTGGTTTTATATTCACACTTCAAGACTTGCTCCTCAATAATGTAATTTCAGACAAGTATTCTTTGCTAATTCTAAATAGGGTACAACATTGTTTACAGTCAATTAAATTGTGCTAATGTTGTTTTGAAGTCATACTTAAGACAGAATATTGGTGTCAGTGATCAGAAGGGGAGATTTAGAAGCCTCTATCCTATGACTTGACCTCATGTTCAACTGCAAACTTTAGCAAGCAATCTATAATAAGCTCTCACTACAACCCAAGCAGATTATCAAATCTGATTACCTCAATTGTATTTCTGTAATACTCTAAAATTTGATTTCATTCATGTTGGCGCAACACATGGTGAAGCTGTGACCATACTTGACCTTTTAAATACAAGAGTGACAGCGGCTGTCTTTACTTTTAAAGGGATTGTTCACTCAAAAATGAAAATTTTTTGTATTTTTTTTTTCTGTTGACCAAAAAATAAGCTATTTTGAAGAATGCTGAAAACCTGTAACCACTGACTTTCATAGTATGAAAAGCAAATACTATGGAAGTCAATGGTTACAGGTTTCCAACATTCTTCAAAATAGCTTATTTTGTGTTCAACAGAAGAAATAAATTCATAAAGGTTTGAAACAAACGAAGGGTGAGTAAAAATGATGACAGAATTTAGCATTTTTGGGTGAACTATCCCTTTAAGTTCCGAGTCCACTTCAAATTCTCACACTCTTAAACCTACGTTTAGATTTTCTAGTAAATATGGTGGAGTGAATAAGAGTGTAACCCTCTAAGCAGATGGTATAAAGTTCATGACACTTTGGTCCTACTATTTTGGTGATGATATCACACAGGTCATGTGCCCATCAAAAGGACAGGGTTACTGCCTATATGCTAAAATAAACCTGATGGAACTTAAGAGATGAAACATTGAATCGCCCCGAGACCGATAATACATTACCGTAAACATGAAAACTTCCTTAAAGGGATAGTCTACCCAAAAATGAAAATCCTGTCATCATTTACTCACCCTTTACTTGTTTTAAACTTTTATGAGTTGCTTTCTTCTGTTAAACTCAAAAGAAGATATTTTGAAGAATGCTGAAAACTTGTAACCATTGACTTCCACAGTATTTGTTTTTCCTAAAAGTCAATGATTACAGGTTTTCAGCTTTATTCAAAATACCTTTGTCTATGTGTATGTGGGTGTGTGTTTGTTTGTGTGTGTTTTCTCAATTGTCATTTTTAGGTGAACTATCCCTTTAACACTTCCCTGAACTATCCCTTCTCAGTACTTCCGTGTTATGATATCAGTGATAAAAATGAGAGGATTTTTAATATTTATAATATTAACAGCTGAATGTATGGTGAATAATACTTGACAAATAAACAATAAGTAGTTATTGCATATCTCACAAGCCATCTGTAATACAGACAGTTTTACATTTGGCTGTATCCCAAAGGGCTGCACGGTGGCACAGTGAGTAGCATGATCGCCTCACAGCAAGAAGGTCGCTGGTTTGAGCCTCGGCTGGGTCAGTTGGCATTTCTGTGTGGAGTTTGCATGTTCTCCCCATGTTGGCGTGGGTTTCCTCCGGGTGCTCCGGTTTTCCCCACAAGTCCAAAGACATGTGTTATAGGTGAATTAGGTAGGCTAAATTGTCCGTAGTGTATCTGTGTGAATGAGTGTGTGTGGATGTTTTCCAGAGATGGGTTGCAGCTGGAAGGGTATCCGCTGCGTAAAACATGTGCTGGATAAGTTGGCGGTTCATTCCGCTGTGGCGACCTCAGATTAATAAAGGGACTAAGCCGAAAAGAAAATGAATGAATGTATCTCAAAAAAGTTAAGCTACATATTTAAAGGGATAGTTCACATAAAAATCTAAATTGTCATCATTTACTCACCTTTCACTTACAAACCTATTTGAGATTATTCCTTTTGTTTAACGTGAAAGAAGATATTTAGAAAAATGTTGGAAACCTGTAGCCATTGACTATTTGTTTTGTTTTTTTTCTGCTGTGGAAGTCAGTGGTTACCGCTTTCCAACATTCTTCAAAGTATCTTCTTTTGTGTTCAACCTAAAAAATGAAGCCACTTGAAGGTGCGTAAATAGTGAGTAAATATTCATTTTTAAGTTAACTATCCCTTTAATATAGATCTTTGGCTGTACTTAAATTCAGTGCTTCTTCACTTCTCCTTTACTTCCTGTTGGACTGTTCAAGACGGGGCCATGTAGAAATATGAAACCAAAAGTGCATGATTAATTCAGTCTTGCCTAATTTATTGATGTTGCATAATAGCATCATATACACCTCGATATAAAAATGTCTGTGTTCATAGTAGTGTGAGACAGCTGGGTCCTCCTTTGAGACAAAATAAAAAAGCGTATAGAGAGAGACACGAGTACACGCTTTCCTTCAGGGTTATTTATTTCTGCATGTGTGGTTTGCTTACATTAGCACGTGTGCCTGAGTTCATGCTAACCGAAGACATGGTGCGTTACACACAGTCAGATGTTTGAGTCACAATTGATCATATTTACTGCTTTAAAGTGTCTTCGTCTTCCAGTTGATTTGATTTCAATATTTAGGAACAGAAAAGGGAATGTATATTTGACTTAAAGGGATAGTTCACCCAGAAATTAAAATGACCTCATTATTTACTCTCCCTTATGTGGTTTTGAATCTATGAGTTTCTTTATTCTGTTGGACACAAATGAAGATATTTTGAAGAATGTTGGTAGCTGGGACACATCAGCTTCCATAGTAGGAAAATAAATCACTATGGATGTCAATAGGTGCCAGCATTCTTTAAAATATCTTCTTTTAGACTTTTGAACAAGTGAAGGGAGAGTAAATGATGACATCTTTTTGTGATCTATCCCTTTAAATTTTCTCATTGTTATCTTGAGTACTTATATTCAAGCAATAAAAAAGCACAAAAAGCAATAAATCATTAAAATATGTTATTTTTTCATCAGTTTTTTGTTTTGTTTCCCAATAACACATTTCCATGATATTAAGACACCTAAAATGGCATTCAGTGTAGCGATAGTTTAGATGCCAAAAAATCTTGTCTGACACAGGAAGTTTGGCCAGAAGAAAAAATGATCGTGCCTAACATAGCCTGGTTTCTCTCGAGGTTTTTTTTTTCTGCACTTCGTCAATTGGTGACGTTTTTTCCTCGCCACTGTTGCCACTGGCCTGCTCGGATCGGGACTTGTGGAGCTGCACTTCGGTGGATTTGCTCTTCAGTATTTGAACTTTCAGCAGTGAAACTTAAACCACACTGAACTGAACTGAACTAAACTGAACTAAACTCTGAAATCTGGACTTTACTAAAACATGTTAAGCTGCTTTGACACGATCTACATTGTAAAAAGCGCTATAGAAATAAACTTGAATTGAATTGAATTGAATTGACATATATATAACAAGACCGAATTCACAGTATATGAAAATGAAAATTTATATACAACGTTACATTTAATAGTGTTACTAAATGCATCAGTCAATGATTTTGAATTGTGAATTACATTTGCAAATGTATCGCAGTCATTAAAATAGTCATATCACAGTTTTACTGTTTTTTTTTTTTTTTTTAAATCCTCTTGACCATAAGGTTTGCCCCAGTTTAGTCACCAATATCAGAACTTATATGGTATCTTTTGTTGTTGTTGTTGTTGTTGTTGTTGTTGTTCCATCTATCTATCTATTTATTTATTTATTTTTGTTATTCTTTTCCTCTTCAATATTTATTTATTTATTTAATTATTTAATACTTCATTTATTATTTAATCCGTTAATTTATTTGTTATCATGTTGACTTGAGAAAAGATTAAATCTGCATTTTGCAAATAAAAAACAGAACTAATACTGACTGATCTGTATAACAATTGTATTTAATGCATTCTTAATGTAATTTACTTTTTGATGATGTACACTCAAAAATATCTGTAAATTAGCAGTTTTACGTATTTTGTGATGCGTGTTTTTATTTTTCCCTGCTTATTAATGCATTTTGAATTGCATTGTGGGACCTTGATCTTTCTTTCACAAGCATTTAACCTTGAAAAGTTCAAAAAAGTGACTTTTATTAACATTTTTAATAGTTTAAAGTTATTAATTGTTGTATGTTTCACTACAAAAACCATGTAATGAACTGCCAGTATATTTTCAGTTGTTTTACAGACTTATTTCTCTGTTATTTTTTCATTATATCATTTCAAACTACTAAAATGTCAAAAAAAGTCACTTTGTTAAACTATAGAGTTGAATTTTCAACATCAAAAGTCGACAGAGCTGAGATCAAGCTCCCATAATGCAATTCACAACCGTAAATAAACTGAAAATACCTGTGAATCACGCAAATTAATTAACAGATATTTTTTACAGTGTATAATTCATAAGTCATAAATAAGTCATTTATTTTTACCAATTTGATTTCTCTTTTGCAGACGTCTTATGTTTCCCGCATTATGAGACATCGTAGAATTATTCATAACCTGTTTGGTAGCAAGACACTCGCTCTACATTTTTAATAACGTGCTACTTTTTAATAATATAAGCAGTCTGACTGATAACCCATATAGCTAATGCACCATCTGCTCAGGCCTACTGTGAGAGGTGAAAGGCCACAGCCTTCAAATGCACTCAATTGATTTTTTCCTTGAAAAGTTTACATGGATGCCCATTGTTGTCTTGATTGCTCTTTCACAAAGGCCACACGTTACCTCTGTCCAATCTATGCTCTTTATTTTAAAGCAAGCTGCAGCTATATGTGCAAATATCTCCACTATTTGTTTATCATCTGTGTTAGCAGCTCACGATAAGATACAGGATATTGGAGTTTGGCTTAGTATGTGCATTCTTGTTATTTTTGTGTCTTTTTTTAGGCATCAGATGTTCATGTTTGTTTCATATTTCAAACTCGTACACTGTAAAAAATATCTGTTAATTAACAGTTTTCTGGTTCACAAGTGTTCTCTGTTTATTTATGGTTGTGAATTGCATTTTGGAGCTTGATTTCTTGACATTTTAGACGTTTGAAATAATGTAATAAATAATAAATAGAGAAATAAGTGTATAACACCAACCCAGACAACATATCACTTTAAACTATTAAAAATGTTGCTAGTTGTGAGACTAAATGTATAAGCAAATGACTAAATGTTAGTGTTTTACTGTAGCTAAGCAGCAAAAATACACCACAATCTATTAATAGAGCTGACTTCCTGTTCCTTTTTCTTCACACATCTCAAACCCCATTGAAGTGTTTTGGCTGAATAAATAAGTAAACTCATGCATTAGTACCATTTAAACGTTTGGGTGCACTATAGTGTTTTTAACTTTCTCTTCATTTTTTTTCCTGAATTAATGAATGAGGGCGACACGGTGGCTCAGTGGTTAGAACTGTCGCCTCACAGCAAGAAGGTCACTGGTTCAGTTGGCGTTTCTGTGTGGAGTTTGCATGTTCTCCCCATGTTGGCGTAGGTTTCCTCCGGGTGCTCCGGTTTCCCCCACAAGTCCAAAGACATGCGCTATAGGTGAATTGAATGAACTAAATTTGCCGTAGTGTATACGTGTGAATGAGTGTGTATGGGTGTTTCCCAGTACTGGGTTGCAGCTGGATGGGCATCCGCTGTGTAAAGCATATGCTGAACAAGTTGACGGATCATTCCGCTCCAGGTGACCCCTGATTAATAAAGGGACTAAGCCGAAGGAAAATGAATGACTGAATATCTTATTGTAAAAGGGGACCTGTTTTGGACAATTGCAATGAGACATTTTGATCATCCCAATTTATTAACTTAGAATGATTTCTGAAAGTTCTTGAAACACTGAAGACTTCAGCTTTGTCGACGCAGAAATTAATTTAATCTGCAAATGTATTACAATAGAAATTTACTAAAATAGTCATATTACAGTTTTACTGTTTTCTCTTTTTTTTTTTTTTTTTATCAAAAATTTTGCTCCGATTTTGAATATTTAGTCACCAATATCAGTACTTAAATGGAGAGAAAAATGCAAATAGATTTATTTATTAATTCATTTATTTATTTACTTAATTATTTACTCATTTATTTGATCATTTAATTCTTAATTATTATTTAATTATTCATTTATTTATTTTTGTTATTCTTTTCATCTTTAAATGTTTTATTTACTCATTTGTTAATTGATTAGTTAATATATATAGAGCAGCACGGTGGCACAGTGGGTAGCGCTCTCGTCTCACAGCAAGAAGGTCACTGGTTCGAGCCTCGGCTGGGTCAGTTGGCATTTCTGTGTGGAGTTTGCATGTTCTTCCCGTGTTGGCGTGGGTTTCCTCTGGGTGCTCCGGTTTCCCCCACAAGTCCAAAGACATGCGGTATAGGTGAATTGGGTAAGCTAAATTGTCCGTAGTGTGTGTGTGTGAATGAGAGTGTATGGGTGTTTCCCAGCGATGGGTTGCAGCTGAAGGGGCATCCGCTGCATAAAACATATGCTAGATAAGTTGGCGGTTCATTCCGCTGTGGCGACCCCTGATTAATAAAGGGACTAAGCTGAAAAGAAAATTAATGAAAAAATAAATAAATAAAAAAATAAAAAAATATATATAAATATATAGAACTTGTTCTAAATGATTGTATAAAAAAAATAAACTTTGCCCTATTGTTTTTTTAGTATTATTTTTAAATTGTATTTTTAATTTTTGGCTATTTGGATTTCCTGAATGTCATAACATTTTTGAAAATATAATCCGTTACTCCAATCAGTAACTAATCAACTATTCTCTTTCTATATTTCTTTGTATCACTCCGCTGAAACTGAGACAGAGGCACATTAACAGCTGATAATAGACCTTAGAAATATATTGTGAATAAATCAGGAGTTTGCTTAGTCAAGTATCCAACAGAGATCACTCACAGTGGTCTCCTAGCAACCATAATCCAATCAAAATATTTATATATCTTTTCTGTAAGAAGGCAGGGCCTCCTCGTGTTTAGATTCTCTGTGCGGTTATGAATGAAAGAAGCTCTATTGGTGTTTCTTTTGTATTGAAGCTCTGCTTTTCTGCGTATTCTCAATCACTGAAACCTGGCAAAAATGACCTAACACAGAGTTCATGCCATCATCATCATCTCTCTCTCTCTCTCTCTGAGTGGTTGGGAAATACAAGGCCTGAATGAGAGCCAACAAAGGCTTGAGGAGGAGAGCTGAATTTTGCAAATATTTTCCACATCATTTGCTTGCTGAAGCAGCATGACTGGGAAACTGAGTGGCAAAACGGCAATTTATTTCAGCAAGAATGGGTATGAATGTGATGGTGGGCTGTTTAAGAGGACACTATAATGCAAAAATCACAAAGGGGATTGAACATCGTTGTATGGCAACAGTATGTGAATATAGCCAGCCTCTAATGGTAAATATTTAATAATTATATATTGTTTATAATCACACTTTATAAAAACAGAAACACTATGATTGACATTCTCCCTTTGTACATGTCATCAGATGGGGAAAGTCCTGCACATTAGTGATGATCTCTCCCTCATTAGCATAGACAGCCATGGGTGAGAAGCAGCCGTCTGCTTTTAGAGTTTTAGCACCGTACCTGCCGAAGATAATGTCAGCGACTAAAAGGATTATAAATTATTATAGTATATTATTATATAATATTATATATATAATTATTATATATTATAAAGGATTATAATATATTATATGTGGAGTATAGATGCACAAATGAACACTGGAGTCTTTGTATATTGCCTTCTTCTGAGCCACTTTTTGTTTTGTTATTTTCTGTTTGTCACAGAGATAACATTAGTCCTGTTTTGAGTCTGCCACTATGGTGATGCGCAGGCATTTGTAGCTCCGCCCTCTTTTGAAAAGAGCACAGTTTCATTTGAATTTAAAGCGACAGTCACCAAAACTGCACAATTTAGATCAAAGCCTAAAAGGTGCAGTTTCAAAGAGTAAAAAAAAAAGTGTCAGTTATTTTGGGAGATCAGAGACTTAGTCCCCGTTGACACTAATACGTTTTAGTTTTGAAACGGCATTTTAGAACAGAAACGATCCACGTCCACACTGGCGTTTCACCTAGCGTGTCTGAACAGATCTCCGTCCACACTATACTACTAAAAAGGCACATCACGTGACCACACACACACTCTGTCATGCGCTGCAGCTTATGCAGACATCTGAGCCAGTCAGCGAGTGCTTTGAGCACACCTCTCCAGGTGAGAGCAGCGCACATCGGGCAGTTCATCAAGGATCTACCGCTGGATGTTATCTCACTATAGTTGTTAAACGTGATATTTAATTAATCTTGTCTCTATCTAACGACTCTTCGGTTTTTTCAATCTAATACTTGTTCTCAGGCAACATGCTTTGGCTGAGCGCAAAGGTAAGTTAATATATTAATTTATGTAACCACATACACTGATTCTGCACATTTGACTGATTGCTTGCCTTTATTTCCTATATTGTATAAACGTATTGTATTATTTATTGTAATTATTGATTATTAAAACTGATATTCAGCAAAAGAGACAGGGTATGTTTCATATTTTTCAATGAAAATGAAAGGAGGCAGTTATGTTATAGGCTCAGTTTTCTAATTAATATGCATACAGTGAAGATGACAGTCATATAAATATGTAGCTACACGATGCCCTAACATTTTTGGTGTCTGTTAAGTTGTTAATATCAAAATGAAATAGGCAGTTCCTTATATCATGTTTTCATTTTATTGTAAAGATAGTGAAACAACATAGCCTAGGTGATGTGAATGATGTTATGAAGTACACTGTTCCCTTTGAATATTTACCCGTATTCTCAGGAGTTTGTTTTCCATAGCAAACTTGTGAAGTCTATTCTTACAAGGAAAGGATGCAAGACTGAACTTTGTGTACTTAATATTGAGGAAGAGCCCCAATCAGAGGCAAATGTCCCCCATCCACACTGACACGGAGCAGCAGCGTTTTAAAACCAAAATGGCCTCTTCAGCGTTTACAAAGCGCTCCATTTTCGGGGCTTGAAAACTCTGAGGTAGTGTGGACGGAAGGTGTAACCGTAGCAAAAGTTATGCGTTTTAAAACTAAAACCTATTAGTGTAAAAACGGCCTTATTTTACATCTAAAAAGAGGCATTATAGGTCCTCTTTAAACAGTGGTTGGTTCTTTGTGTGTAAAGTGTGAGGTCGTGATGGGGGTTGGGCTTTTACCCCTGCCTGTGGCCTCCAGCATGGCCTTTAAATTTAAAGATGGTCCCAGAAGCCAGGAGAGAGAAGACCACTTGTCCAAGACTGAGATAAAACTCTCACTTAATGATTAAATCTTTGAACATTAAAGCTTTTATCGCAATAGGGTTAAAGCAACAGTTTGATTGCGGTCCAAACTGAGCTGTCACTTTATTAATAGTTTATGGACATCTTTCTGCACATGGCTGGCAGATAATGTGCTGTATAAGGTCATATGAGACCCCTGAAACGGCCTTTTAGGTTGACTGCTATAGGCTGATTATTGATTTATGCTTGTGTTTCAGTAAAATTGATGCCAATTTAGTATTGCTTTATTGTAGGATAAATCCTAGAAACCTATACTGCAGGACCAGCTTCAATTTTAGCCTATAAATTGTTTCAATAATCCATCACTTAATGTTATAATAACTTAATGTTAATGATATGATATGTTATACCCTATGTTTTGTTTCAGTTATTAAAAAACTGTATATTGTATTATTTGTTTATGCATGTGTTGTAAGTTTTCATTTAAACTAGGGCTACACGATATTGGAAAATTCTGACATTGCAATATATATATATATATTGCTGCGATATATATTGCGATATGAATATAATTTCACCAGATGATTTGAATTGCTCTATTTGGAAAGATTTCATTATGTAGATTGACTGGGATGATCAAGCCTTTTTCTATGCATGCAGTGCATCTGCATAAAATATAATAAATAAACAATCATACAGTGCTCAGCATATATGAGTACACCCCATTTTGAAAATGAATATTTATATCCATTTCTCAGTAAACATGGGTAATATATATTGGTGCATTTGAAGAAAACAGATTTAATAAACAGATATATTTATAAAAAAAATATTTTAGTCACAGAACATCTTTAGAAATGAAAAGAAAATACATTTAAATTCATGCAAAATATTGCAAAAAGCTACAACATTTCAACAAAATTGTCTATATTTTTTGTTTCTCTTAATTTTTAGTATTTTTGAAAATTGTATTTAATATTTTTCCCTAACATAAATTTGGGCTACTCATTTTTGAACCATTATTGTAAGTTATTTTTGTTAGATTAGCTACAGTGTTGGCTTCAGTGTTGACTAAATTAATGTATATGCACAAATATAATATTGTAAAGCATCCTATAGAAAATATATATTTAAATGAGAGATTTGTGGGGGGTGTACTCATAAACGACAGAGCAAAAGTAAAAGGTAAATAGTGCTTAGTAAAATAGGGCTAAATAAACAGTGCTTTATGGTTTTCTGGGGAGTCTAACAGTATTGAAATATAGAAATAGGTCAATCAAACGTAAACTAACATGGTCATCATTGTATAAATAATTTTATTGCATTATTGCATTATGAAGATTGCATGTTCCCCCCATATTCGCGTGGGTTTCCTCCAGGTGCTTCGGTTTCCCCAACAAGTCCAAAGACATGCGCTATAAGTGAATTGGGAAAGCTAAATTGTCTGTAGTGTATGTGTGTGAATGAGAGTGTATGGGTGTTTCCCAGTGATGGGTTGCAGCTGGAAGGGCATCCGCTGCGTAAAACATATGCTGGATAAGTTGGCGGTTTATTCCACTGTGGCGACCCCAGATTAATAAAGGGACTAAGCCAAAAAGAAAATGATTGAATATCTTTATCCTTTAATCTTAAATAAATAATCAAATCCTGCTATGTGACTATCGCAGATACACACATTGCGATATCGATGCTAAAATGATTTATTGTTTAGTCCTAATTTAAACCATTGATTTATATCTTTATATGGTGAAGTGTATTTTATTTTATATACAAAGAAAATGATTGTGTCTAAACAGGTTGTCTTTCATTACTTTCATTACTATACTTTAATGGAAGCCCAAAAAAAAGATGAACTCTAATAAATATTAGTTTTTAAAATATTGATCTTATTCTTCACGTATGAGCCGGCGCAGCCATCAGAATCGTTTTGGCTCGAGACTTCCGGTCTCATTCACTTCCATTGATTTTTTTTTTAGACGTTAAAAACTATTCGTTCTGCTGCTTCATGTTGAAAACGGATATTTTCTTATTATATTACTCTACTTTTTATGTATAGTCATGAACACACTTGTTTGTAGAGTAAGTGATTTGACTGTTTTCTGCCATTTAGTTTTCCTAGTCATTTCTCCCATAGGCGACTGAATTGGAAGTTCTAAAACAATCGCATAAACGGACGCACTTCCGCATTAAAGAATAAGGTCAATATTGTGGATTTATAATGACGGATTTCAGATAAGTATTTGTGGGAATCTTTGTTGGTTATAAAAATAATTCTGAAGAAACTACATTGTTTTAGTTTTAAAGACTCTCAACCCCCAACCTGGAGGACCAGGACATACACATACCTGCAGCACATGTCTTTGGACTGTGGGGGAAATCGTAGCACCCAGAGGAAACCCACGCCAACACGGAAGAACATGCAAACTCCACACAGATATGCCAACTGACCCACCCGGGGCTCGAATCAACAACCTTCTTGCTGTGAGGCGACAGCCCTACCCACTGCGCCACCGTGTCACCATGTATAATAATTATTTTTAAATTCCAATGTCACTGATTAAATAAAACATTACCTTTGCTTTCAGAGATTAAAGGCAAGATTGTTTTGTAGTCAAAATATGTCATAATCCACCATGTTTAGACATCAGAAATGTGACTCATGGGAATGTTTCCTGCGGCACACATCATTAACCTCCAATATTATAAACTCTAAAACCTGAGAAATTGTGAGCAGTTATATAGGAGATTGTGGTTGGAACTAACATTCCCACTCCTCACATCTGTGATCCTGTTGTGTCAGCAGCTGTTTTGTTTGGAGTATACATCTCTTGTCATTCAATAGTTCTTTGATGCGTTTTTCATTAGCCTGCATCTGATCTTTATATGGGCCTTTATAGACCGACAGCAGGTTAAAAGCATTGCATTTCTCTTTAGAACATGAGACGGTGTCTGGGTTGTAAGAACGGTGTTGAATGGAGACCAAAACATTGATCCACCTCAGGGAGCTGTGGTGAGCGTGGTCCGTTACCCACACATTGACTGACTGTCTTGTGTTAGTGGAAAGATGCCAAAATGTTTGGCAAAAGATAACAATTAGAAGGTGCTGGTATGCGCGTGCGTTTGAAAGTGTATGTTTACTGCATATCTGACACCAAATGTGTAACTGGTGTTGTCTGCGTTGTTTTTCTCAAAATTAGTAACCAGACAGAAGTCAACAGATGATTCAACTCTTCTTTAAAGGTCCCGTGAAATAGATGTTAGTATCAGTATGTTAGTCTGGGGATATCTATGTGCTTCAAAACAGGGTCAACATTGGTATTTGTAAGATTTAAACATACAAAGCTCGCAGTTTGTCACTTCCACACTGAAAAAAATGATTCATTGGATTTACTTAATTTTTTGCAAATAATCAGTTTGAGTTGAATTTAAACAAACAAATTAAGTTAGACTTACTCAATTTCTGTGCTGAATTTAAACAAACAAATTACGTTGGATTTACTCAATTAATATGTGCTGAATTTAAACAAACAAATTACGTTGGATTTACTCAATTTCATTTAGTTATCTTTATCCAATGAAATTCAGTAAGTTTAATACTATTTAAATGTTATTCCTTAATTTATTATTTAAATTTATAATTTAAATTATCATTGAACAGCTTGCAAATACACTTTGAAATGACACAAGATCTTTGTTTTGAATTCATTTTAATTACTTTTTAGAAAGCAATTTCTAAAAATAATTAAACCACTGCCCATAAGTTCGTCAACAGCACAATGTTTAAAATAACAGTTCTTACAGTACATTCAATTCACATCAACACACACACACAAATGTATTAACTGATGGAACAAACAGCAGCTCTTATCATACACACAGACCGGCACACATAATTTTTAAAATGTATGAAATGTAAATATACATATCTTGAATTGATAACAATTAAGTACAGGATACATTGAGACCAAAAATTCAACACCTTCATTTCACACCAATACACAAAATAATTAACTTATTAACTTAATAAAGAATTTACTTACTAAAGGGTTTAGCAACTACAACAAACTGCACTTTTTATTAAATGTACACACACAAACATTTTTTAAAATGTTTTACCCAATTATACAAGTCTTAAAAGCAATTAGGTGCAGGCAACAAGTTCCTAGAGCAAATTCATTTCACACACATGCACATAAAGAAAAATAAATTAATTTATAAACAAGTCCTACAATAAACTGCAATTTGTGAGCCTTGATTTTCTTGACGCCTGCTTCAGAACTTTTGGGGAGAGTCTGTCAGAATCCATTTGCATAAGTACTTTCTGTGCAAACTCGTAGTATTTTAGTTCTTTTGGGTACACCAGATAAATTGCCCCCAGCATCAGTGCACAGGCTTGTGCAACAGATTTGATCTGCTCAGGAATCACTGTTCCCTCAACATCAACACCAATGTCATCGTAGTCTCCAAAATCTCCTTCCTTCCTTCCTTATTGATCACACATATGCCCATGGTGATATTTGTCAGGTCCTTCTTTTTGATTGCCCTATATTTAAATAAAAAGAAACTGTTATTAGACATTGGGTTTTAAAACATAATTTTGTCAAAATTCTGTAGAACTCAAATGCAATTAGAAGCAAAACCCTAACAGCCCTCCCCACACTCATATGTAA